>JALMGJ010000050.1:3912500-4064268 GCA_023362775.1 Charina bottae | reverse complement strand
GAACTACAGCCCTAGAAAGGTGGATTTTATATTAAGCATAATAGATTTCTACCTACCTAACAGCATTGTCTACAGATCCCATGATAATGTCACCATCTTTTAAAGCCACAGGACATGCTCTGCCCCATTTGCTCCGACGCCATCGGTATCTAGGTCCTACAAGTTTATAGGATGCAAGCACTCGAAAAAGTTCATCCTGAGTGCCAAAATAAAGCAAACAACAGAAGCCCATGAAAAACATATTGTATTGAAAAGAGAGGTGACAGATATTTTACCATTACATATTTTCAAAAATTATGTCACTAATTTTCCATACCACCAACTGTTAAAATAATAATTTTGTATATGAATGCCATTGAGTGATGATGGCAAGGGTACAGATTTTATAAAAGGTTATAGACAAAAGCCCTTATATTTTTAGGATTGTTTTCCTTAGATATAAAATGTAGGAATAAAAATATAAATACAAGAGATAATGAACAATAACAATAAAGGAATGAGAAATCACAACAAACTGCTTGTCATCTGTACCTAGCACATTCTTTGAAGTTGTGTCATATGTTTTAATCTGCTATGTGTAAGAAAAATCTATATCCACATTTATAACAAGACCCTTTTTATATGACAGTTGTGTTATTTCTACAGGCAGCCAATCAGAATACATACAAATATCACACTTACATGTTCCAGACCATCTAACATTTCTTCCTCTGCACTCTGAAGCCTGGTTATAAGAGCTCCATTCCGTTGGCCCATGAATTGGAGGCGGGTTATTACTGACTAAACAAAACCACATAACAGCTTGTGCATAAATTGCCAACAAATGTTTTTAGTTAGTATTGGGTGTTGGTTTTGAAATATAAAGCCAGTTTGAAAGAGTACTTCAGTGTCTTTCAAATCCACCAACTATTTTTTATAAACAACTTAACCTGATCTAATAAAAGATACCATGTGGGAATCACAGCACTATGTGCAATCTCCAAAAGGTTATTGATATTAACACATTAATATTATAATAATATTAGTACTGAACTGTCCTTATTGTACATAAGGTTGGAGCCAGGGAGCTCCTTACCAAGATACAACCTTGGTAGAAACCCTGTTGCCTTAAAGGAGGCAGGGTTGAAACTGGGACAAGGTTGTAGAATTGGCAGTGAAAATAAATGTGCGTTCTTTGAAAGGCAATGACTCTTAGCATACTTACTTTAAAAAGTTCTTCTGCATTCTTGTTTCCATCCAGTTCAAAAAGATACTGAGAGTCCTGCTCAGCCATTAATTCCTGAAATTTTAAAACAGAAATATGATTGAATAATAGATTGGATTTGATTCCTCTCCCATGGCCTCAAATGATTGCACTGACATATCTGGGGAAAAAAAACCCCTGTGCTGCTATTTTTGACATACCTTTCTAATACCTCTTTATTAATGTCTACAAAGTATAAAATATTGTAATTGCAATATTATATTTGGCAAGGAATGTGGGGACTAATTAAGTATTGCTAAGTATTCCTATGATAATGCAAACAACTACACTCATACAAAGGACTTATAGGTACAACTGCACTTATCCAATTCTGCCCTGTGGGTACACCACAGCCTAGAATTTGATAAAGAAGGGATATGGGGCTGGCAGAGGAGCCATATTTAACTACTTTCTTATCCACATTGTCCATACTATACTCCTTGACTGAGAAGAAGGCTAGATTTACATATCCATTCAAAAACCAGTCCATGTGGCAAGTAAGACCCCTCTGGAACCAAATGCAAATATCAATGGCTGGGCAAGCAACAGCTTTCCAGTGTGCACCCCAAACACAAGCCTCCAGTACAGAAGCGCGATTTATATCTCCCTACTTTTTGAGAAACACACATGGACATATGGAAAGAAAAGGAGATTCCGTCCCACTTTTACAAAAGAGGTGAAATACATTTTAGAATATAATTAAATTTTAACCATTTTATATTTTGGCTCCCATATTGCTAATTCTACAGATTAGGTGAAACCACGATCACTTTCATCCCCTTTTTTGTTTTTAAAGCAGATGTCTAAATAAGGACTCCTGTCCCTTATATAGCAGTATCAGAGAAAAGAAGTTATGTAGAAAAGCATTCTTTCTCTTTTTTTAATAGTGATTTTATTAAAAATTACAATTACAAAGATAAAACCTAATACAAACTAAAAAAAGAAAAGAAAAAAAAGAAAAAAATAGAAAGTACAGAAAAAATAGAAAGAAAAAAGAAAAAAAGAAAAAAAAGAATATAGCAAGGTAAAAGAAAAGAAATATATAAAGAAATGACTTCCCCCTTCATCACAAGTATAAACAATTTTACTAACTTCTCTTAAAATACAACAATGATCTCATATCCCATCTCTTATCTATAAACTGATAGGATGTACGCTGGCTTAAAGGGAAAAATCAAGGCTTGAGAATAAACAGACAGGAGTGCAGCGTTTATGGCTAAAAGTGTTTACTTGTAGCATAAGGCAATAAATGCATATATAGTTACATTATTGCAAAAGGGTACAGACAAAGCAGAATAAATCTTCTCTGGTGTATTGCTTCCACTGACAGACATGATAGACATGAAGGAGCACCATGGCATCACTCACATAGCCAGGCATAGCTCACACTTCCCAGTCCACAGGAACAAAACACGTGAAGAACTACATGGCTAAAGACACAAAAAAAGTCAAGAAGCATAGAACACCATTTTGCATGGTTAGATATTCAGTTCTTCCAGCTTTCTGATTGGCTGGAAGTTAGGTGTGACACACACCAGGCCTATAGTACAGGGTGGCAGTGCTTGCTTAGATGCAAAGCATGTGATCTCCCCCCTCCCTTGCTCCAAACAGAGCAAGGCTTCCCACAGAGGGAATCAGGAGGACTTGTTCTCATGGGAAGGTCCCATTGCTTGTGTAGGCACTAGCCATAACAATACATCACATGGTACCTTCCAGCTTCATATCTAATGAAGATGTAAGCAAAGATGTAAGCAAAGCCATTCAAAGTTATGGGAAGGCTTTTTGTTATCTGGCCACCTGGCGTCACGTCATCATGCTTTGTATAGAAACCAATTTGCCAATTTCATACGAGAAACCTGACATAAACAAATCCTTAAAACCTCATTGTTTCAGTCCTAATCAGCAAAAGTCCATTAAGGGTTACCAGAGATAAAAAAATATCTATTTTAACCTTGATAAAATAAACCAACTTTATATTTCTTCCTTTTACTTTTAACAATCTTGATCTTTGGTCCCTTCAAATAATGTCCTAGAACTTGATTTCTTTTCATTTTTTCTTTGTCCCTTCTCACAAAATTCTTCAAAACTTTAACAAGCCTCTTTTGTAAATCCAATATAGGAAAATTATCCAAGTCACTCTCTTGGTTTGTTATTTGTATATCCCTTTTAATTATTAAGACATCAGCCAGTTTCTTTTCTATGTCCAGTGTAACATCTTTTTCCATGTCATTCTTGTAGCCTGTCATTTTTAAATCCACTTTCAGATCAGTCTCAATCTTGTCAGATAAAACCTGTTCCTCTTTCATAACATCATTTAAACACAGTCAATCTATAGAAGTAAACACTCTTAAAATTAACTTCTGGGTCCATTGTTCAAAAATATCCTTCAATATGTCCAAAGTTAAAATATTTTGCTTCATTCTGTATTAGTAAGTCAAATCTAAGTGTTCTCCTTAAATTGTAATCTTTAGTTTCTTCTGGTTCCCTCTAGCATCCAACCTTCGTGGTCTCATCCTGTCATGTTTTTTTTTTGTAATTTATTTTATTATTTAAAATATATATTAAACACATATAAACAATTATACATATACTTACAATGTATACAACATATTTACATTTCAGACATTTTCACATACAAAAAGGACAATAAGAAGCAAAAAAAAAGAAAAAAAAAGGAAAAAAAGAAAAAAAGGGAGGAGAAAGGAAAGAAGAGAGGGAGAAAGAAAGAAAGAAAGAAAAAAGGAAATAAATGACAACATATAAACTTTTAAAATACTTCCAGTTTTCTTCACGAAAATTTTTTTGTTTCATATTGATTTACATAGCTTTTCTTATTCCGTTCCCCGCTTTCCTTTCCCCCCCCTTTTCTTACTTCCTTTTTATAATTATTTCATTATATTTCATAAGTTTCAATATCTTATTCATTTCGGATCTTCTAATACATTTGCTTTTCTCTTATTTTTTCTTTTACTTATAATTTTATATGATTAAGTTAATCATGTATTCCTTTTGTATATACTTTAGGAAGGGGTTCCATATCGATTCATAGTCCTCCAATTCTTCATCTTTCATTAAGTTTGTTAATCTGTCCATTTGAGTTATTTCCATTAGTTTTATGATCCATTCTTCTATTGTCGTAGTACATTCTTGTTTCCAGTATTGTGCAAAAATGATTCTTGCTGCTGTTGTTAGATATAATAATAGTTTTTTGCTGCTATTGTTCATCTTTTTTTCCATTAATCCAAGTAAGTAGATTTCTGGTATTTTTTCCATATTAGTTTCCAAAATTTTACAGATACATAGATGTATTTTGTCCCAGTATTTTTTTGTTTTTTTTACAAGCCCACCATACATGATACATTGTACCAACTTTTGTTTTGCATTTCCAACATAAATTTGAATTAATATGCTTCATTTTAAACAACTTCTCAGGAGACATGTACCACCTAAACATCATTTTGTATATATTTTCTTTTAGATTATTGCTCAATGTAAATTTAGTATTTTTTGTCCATATATTTTGCCAATCTTCATAGCTAATTTCATGCCTTAAGTTTTCTTCCCATTTAATCATATAATTTTTTATTTTTATGTCATTGGTTTTTATTTCTAATAATTTTTTATATAATTTAGAAATCAAATGGTCGTTTTCGTTCCATAATATATTGTCCCATCTATTTTCTCTTTTCTCAAATTTAAACATTTTTTTATCTAATTTAAATTGTTCTTTTATTTGAAAATATGTAAACCATTGACATATGGAACCCTCTTTTTCCAATTCTCTTGTTTTCAATTCATAATTTTGTTCGTTAAATTTTAATAAATTTTGGTATCTCAACCATTTATTGTCACTTCTATTTTCTTGCCTGGCAAATGCCTCCTGAGGCGACATCCACAATGATATAGTTGGTAATAAAGAATTTTTGTATTTGTTCCATATTTTTAATAATGATTTTCTTATAATATGGTTATTAAATGCCTTATTAATTTTACTTTTGTTATACCACATGTATCCATGCCAACCGAATCGAATATCATGTCCTTCTAAGTTTAATAATTTTGTATCTTCCAATGTTATCCAGTCTTTTAGCCATACTAATCCACATGTTTCGTAGTATAATTTTAGATCTGGCAATCCCAATCCTCCTCTTTCTTTAGCATCTTGTAAATATTTTAATTTTATTCTGGGTTTTTTCCCTTGCCATATAAATTTTGCTAAGTCTTTTTGACATTTTTGAAATGTTTGATCTATTATTAATGTTTTTTTTAAAGAGAATTTTAAATTTTTAAAGAGAATTTTAAAACAAAAGCATTTTCCCATTGGAAGGATTCTTATAATTAATTTCAAAATCTTATTTCAAATCCATTTGGACCCTTAGTCCATTTGTAACTTTCCAAAATCAAAGTTCTAATCACCCTTTTGCTGTTTATTTCAAAAGGATTTTTTAAAGTCCTTAAACTTGTATTTAAAACTTCTTTCACTAAGGATTGAAGGAAACTCATCCGGTGTTGTAAAACATGTCAATCCAAAGGTTCCTAATAGCTGAAGTGCAGTTAACAAGCAATTTCCAAAAGTGATTAGAAAAGGAAGTGCGAATCCAGTATCCTTTTGAAGGAGCCAACCATTGGTTGAGCAAGATGGCTATTCCCTCATCTCCCAGAGCTCTAAACCCACAGGAGACCGCTGTCTTGCAGTCTCCTGACAAGGAGCAACTATATGGAGCACTTGTAGGTGATCTCAAGACCTCTCCTTGTCCGGAGAGGAATTACAAAGAGCCAGTCTACTTGCCGGCTCTTCATTCCACTGCGGTTGTCGGCTCCACTTTTTGCCATTTCTTACCCAGAAATCATAAAGAAAATTGTCACAAAAAACCTTGATGGAGCAAACTATTTCTTGTGATGTAATTTGTCAGCAGCAATTATGGAATACATGTGCAACAGATATAAGGTGGAGCCCCATTATGGAGTTTAAAAACAACAACAACACAAGGTTATTGATTTGCCCAAGACTAATCTTGATTTATCAATTCCCCCAAATTCCCCCAAATATTATTAATATACTGTATATATATTTTAGATGTTAGTTCTAGGAGTTTTTTAAAACATGTTTCACTGCTGTATATTCAATATTCATTGTATTTTTTAATTCCTAGTGTACACCGCTATGATTTTTTTTAAAAAAATGATAGAAACTGTTGCAAATAAACAAATAAACAAAATCCACATAAGGATCACATCTGAAAAGAAAAATGCAACTTCATTTTCCCAGGAATCAGTTGTTCAGACCTGG
Source organism: Charina bottae (assembly GCA_023362775.1). Taxonomy (NCBI): domain Eukaryota; kingdom Metazoa; phylum Chordata; class Lepidosauria; order Squamata; family Charinaidae; genus Charina; species Charina bottae. The sequence goes on along the minus strand of JALMGJ010000050.1, from coordinate 4,057,735 downwards.
TCTACTGTCCTGTTCCGACTAAGACTGACACGGAAGCGTTACTGAAACAACTTTATTTACACAGATACACAAGCCGCCCAGTTTACACAGTCCTCTTCTTCTTCTACAGGCTGGATAGCAACGAGTCCATTGGATACCCCTGGCCAGACCGGAAGGACCAGAGAGGGTGCAGGTGCAGTGGAAGGTGCTTCAGCCGGCGGTGAACCGGAGGCGACAGGCAAAGTGACCATGGGCGTGGAGTTAGCTTGGCTGTCGGGGCTGGGGGTAGACCGGGGCCTGACAAAGGCAACCCACTGGTGACCGGCGTCGGCTGGGCTTGGCTGCTGATCTGGGCTGGTGGCCATCTGGGTAGACCGGGGCCCGACGAAGGCAACCCACTGCTGGCCGGCATCAGCTGGGCTTGGCTGCTGATCTGGGCTGGTGGCCATCTGGGTAGACCGGGGCCCGACAAAGGCAACCCACTAGTGACCGGTGTCGGCTGGGCCTGACTGCTGATCTGGGCTGGTGGCTGTCTGGGTAGACCGGGGCCCAACGAAGGCAACCCACTGGTGGCCGGTGTCGGTAGGCTCTGGAGCGGAGAGCAACGGAGAATCGGTGGTTCGGGCAGTCGGGGAAGGAGCAGGCAAGGCGGCGGCGCTTACCCCGACACTGGCTTCTTCCGCAGGGAACAAGGACGGAGGCGCGGCGACTGGAGGAGGTTTGGGCACGAGGCTTGGTACGGCAGCAAAGTAAGGCTTGGATTCAAGGCTTGGCGCGGCGGCGGGGCAAGGTGCGGAATCAGGGTCCGGTGCAGCAGCAGGGCTGGGCTCGTCAACGAGGTCCGGGGCGGCGGCAAGGCAGGGCTCCAGAGCGAGGTTCAGGGCGGCAGCAAGGCAAGGCTCGGGAGCAGGGTCCGACGCGGAGTCTGGCGGCTTCGGCATGGAATGGGTAGAACGGTTGTCTCCGGCAGCTGAGGTAAGTCGCGCCAGCCTTTTATTTCGTTTTTCGCGCCTTGGGAGAGCAGGGGCCAATCGGGCTTCATGTTGCTCGGCCCGCCTTTCTGCTCTCCTTTGGCACGTGCTGATTGGCGGAGGCGTCTTTCTTTCCGAGCCTCTGCCAATCAGCGTTTCCGGGTCTCCAGTCGGTTTCGCGCCAAACCTGCTGCCTCCTGTGATTGGCTCCTCCTCCTCCGAGTCCAGCATGTCGGCCGGCAGCCAGGTAAGTCCCCGAAACCTCACATCTACACACTAAGCTAAGACATAATGCGGTTTATTTGGTTTTGGCCTAATACAATATCTGAACCTAGCCATTTGGGTTGTATGTCACATTTTATGGTTTAGTGTGGTCCTCTACCCTTGCCTTCCCCTCCCACCAAACTTTGTAGTTCCAAACACTCCTCTAAACAACATTGAAGAAAATCTGCAGTGCTGTTTCCTACTATTTTGAGGAAGAACCACATAGAAATCATACTTTAACCGCCCAAATAGAGTTAATATTGCTTTAATTTTTTAAAAAATTGGCATTCTTCCCCAAATCCAACTCTGTCCACATACATGACACAGCCCTGTCCACTTTGCAACACTACCTCACCCTGTTTGGTCTTGGCTCCTCCAAAAATATTAAGTTGGGCCACAGTCATCAAAAGATTGCCAACTCCCTGCTTAAAGTACTATATAAATCCAGCCAACTGTGATTTATTCAACAAACTATGGTTAATCAAACCATGGCTTACTATAATATGTAAGCTAAGTCTTAAAAGTTCATTAATCTTATTAAAATCTAATTTAATCTTCCAGTTCTGTACTAATTATTACTATAGCTATGATGACTGGGGCGTGGTGGCTCAGTGGGTAAGACGCCAGGCTTGTCGATCGGAAGATCGCACGTTCGGAGGTTCGAATCCCTAGCCCCGCGTGATGGAGTGAGCTCCCGCACTCGCCCCAGCTCTTGCCAACCTAGCAATTTGAAAGCATGCAAATGCAAGCAGATTAATAGGTACCACTTCGGTGGGTAGGTAACAGTGTTCCGCGTGCGTCATGCTGGCCACATGACCGCGGAAGCGTCTTCGGACAACGCTGGCTCTTCGGCTAACAAACGGAGATGAGCACCAGCCCCAAGAGTTGGACACGACTGCACAAATGTGCGGGGGGAACCTTTACCTTTTTATGATGACTAAGTTTAGTGCAATGTTTCATACTGGAGGTGAGCATTTGTGCTATCAATATAATATAGCAACTCTTGGATTCATTAGATAGTTATCTATGCTTATCAGCAATAATAAAACTTACATTGATGATCTGGTCTTTTTTCTTTCCTTCTTTTCTTACTTCTAGATGTTATTGCAAAGAGCTTATTCTTTTCTTACCTCTAGAGGACGTAACATAATATCTTTATAGAGATCAATTCTTTTTTGTGTATTTTCTGTAAAATCTTCTGGTCTTTGCACTAAAGTTGGCAAAATTTCTGTCAACATAACTTGATCGGCCGTTGCCTAGGTGGAAGGAAAAAACCCTCCTTATTTATAAAGTAAATACATACAGCAAGCTTGGTTCTACCTCCCGCTCTGGAAGTATAAAACCAGCAATGAGAAACATTAACTGTGGGCTCAGCTGAACAAAACTAATTGGTTAAAAACAATTTTCAACAGTCTAGGATGAAATTGCGGCTGGCTTAGTTATGGACTGAACTGAATCTTAAATAAAACTTCATTCCTGAACAAATGTGCAATTCCAGTTACTGAAATTGAAGTGATTTTGTAAGTTTTTAATAAAATCTTTTTCCTGCTGGAGTCCTTTTGAGGTAGCCTGAGATAGAAGCTACTACACTGTCCTTCAAGCATTCTGATTCAATTTTGCCCTCAGAGCATTTTCCCATTACCGAATCATAGTGCCATCCTCTAATTCTTGAACTGGCAGAAAAGAATACTAGTGTGAGATCTGCTGTCTCCATTGCTGATAATTCCTCTGCCTCTTTTTCAAGTTACTGTAGTCATATGTCCTCTTTCATGGGTGACAAAGCCTAACAGATATGCCATTTCTTAGATCAGTCCCTTGACAGTGTCAGAAAAGGAAAAAAATACTACTTTAACATGGATAATACTAAGGACTACTTATGTTCCCAAGGCATGTCTGAGTCATGGTTATGTGCAGGTGGGGAAAGGCCCTCAGTTCATGCTTGCTGCCCTAGGTATTGTGGGAACTAAACTTTAAAGCATCCAGCAGGCACTATGTAGTGTTTTCTATTATTGGTGTATCATACTTGAATGCCAAGGCCAGGCTTACAAAGAGATGTTCTCTTTACCTGTCCTGCAGTTATGAAACTTCGTCTTAGAAAATTACCAAAAGTTACTCTAGTCATTTCCAAGAACATTTTTGCTGGAATTAATGTTTAGTCTGCTGAAGGAATCAGCTAATTAAGGAACAAGGTCTTTTTTTTTTACAGCAATCCTTCCTGAGACAAGGCTACCTTTTTTGCCAGCCAGTTGCCTCAGGGGCCGGAAGGGAGCAACAGAGAGAGCTATGTGTCATGAAGCCTGCCCTGCATCACCCAAACAAGCTTGCTGCCTCCGGAAGATGCTGTTCCCAGGGCCAGTGTTGAAGAACACTGCTAGTCCAGACAGTTTTATACTTGGAATGGGAGGAGACGCCAGCCAGTTCTTTGCTTCAGCAGGCCAGCCAAATGCCTTAGAATAGATCAGCACTAGTCTGAGCCTTCAAAGTAAGGATACAAAGTTCAAATTGTTTTACTAAATTAATAAGATATAAAGCAAACCCTTTAATACTGTTACAATGAGAGAAGATTTTTTTTAAAAAAAATTCAGCATGTAGAGTTAGAGTATTACATATAACTATAATACAACTTAATTTGATTAACTTTATTAAAGAAGAATGTTGCATTGTTTAACAAATATTAAACAATGTGTTTCTTCTATTTGAAACAAATAATTGCCTTTTTAGAAATATGGGAAAGCTACCTCATTTGACTCTTCTTCCTCTTCCTCTTCTGCTTCTTCATCCTCTTCTTCACTTTTATGTAATTCTTTCTTCTTTTTCTTACGCTTTTCAATAATATCAGGATCCCAATCTTCTCTTTGAAATATATGTCCTGTTTCAGGATGCTGTCTTTGACCAGTGATTCTTTGGCACAAATCATTATTAGGACACTAGTTAAATACAGGAGGGAAAACAGATTGTTATGAGATGGAAGTTGTTTCAAATCCAGCAAGAGAACTTTCTAACTCTTGATTCTAAGATCTCAGAAGGAGAGCCTTTATTGTCGATGTACTGGTACAGTTTCTTTTAAGGCTAATAAAAGCCAGTTGGCAACTTCTACCTTTCTGACAATGGGTTTAAAGGAGACAAGAATGGCTCAGAAAGGCAAAAATGAGAAGCAGGGATGACTCATCTTTGGTCCCTCCCCTAGGAAGGGGAAATGAGGGCAGTAAGTAGTACTGGAATTCAATCTTCAAAAGAGGTAGAAAGCTCTCTGCCACTGCTACCATTCCCCCAAAAATCTGATATAAAGTACTGAGGTGTTGATGCCATTTTGTTCTCAGCCTTGTATCACAGAAATGCCATCAGTCAGCCATCCAAGGCAAGGACTGGTGACACATTTTTTCCACAGGCCACACTCCCCCTCTTCCTAATTGGATACATAGATATTGTTACATAAGAAATTGTTTATCCTTAATAATATATATAAGAAAAATCACAGTATGTGAGATCAAATAAATTAAAAAAGTTAAAGGTTCCCCCTGCACATTTGTGCAGTTGTGTCCGACTCTAGGGGCCGGTGCTCATCTCCGTTTCTTAGCCGAAGAGCCAGCGTTGTCCGAAGACGCTTCCACGGTCATGTGGCCGCATGACGCGCATGGAACGCTGTTACTTACCCACCAAAGTGGTACCTATTCATCTACTTGCATTTGCATGCTTTCGAATTGCTAGGTTGGCAAGAGCTGGGGCTAGCAAATAAATTTACTGTAGTTCTAAAATAGGAAGAACTTTATTTTTATTTATTATTAAATTTATATACCACCCATCTCACTATAAAAGTGACTCTGGGCAGCTTACAAATAAAAATTATAAAACCATTATAAAATAGGGATCCAAGAGTGATAGGCAGCCCTGGGGCTGGTTGGTGACTTCAGACACTCTCTCTGCCTTTTTGTTTCCTTCTTCTATTTTTTGTACTACTGATATTAATCTGTGCTGTTCCAATGTAATGAAACTAAAAGTTCTGCTTTGGCTAAAAGATGGTTCAAAATGTAAAAAGAAAAGAAGATTCAGGTGATTCACTTCTCTATTATAACTATTTTGCATATACCAAACTGATGTCATATGTATTTTTAAAAAGCTGATATAAGCTTCTCAGTTTCCAGCATTTAACCTTGATAGCTTCTTTGTAACTTTAATGTCTGCCCTTCTGTTGTAATATCATGATCCTAGACTATAGTTTGAACTTAGATATAGCAAATAATGACTGATGATTATAAAGAAACAGGCAGGACTCCATTTTATCATCAATCATACCTCAAGCCATATCTTGAAGCAGGTCACCTAATAAGTTCTGGACAATTTACATTTTTATTTATTTATTTATTATTTGGATTTATCCCCGCCCATCTCTACCATGGCAGACTCTGGGCGGTTTACAACCAGAATATAAAAGATAAAACCTAGACATTTAAAACTACTATAAAAATAAAAAAATAAAAATCCAAAAGATGGTCTGTTCTTAAAAGGAGGAAACCACTAAGCCAACCACTCCCAGGAGGAACTATCCTTTCCTTCACTCCAGGCAAGGCGGCAAGAGCCAGGTCTTCAAGGACGTCCTAAAGGCTAGGAGCGAGGGTGCCAGTCTCACCTCAGGGGGCAAGTTATCCCACAGGGCGGGTGCTATTGCAGAGAAGGCACACCTCCTGGACCCCGCTAGATGGAATTCTTTTAATGAAGGGATCCGAAGCATGTCCTCCCTGCATGATCGGGTGGGGCGGGTGGATATGGTCGGGACAAGACGGTCCCTCAGATACCCTGGTCCCATGCCATGTAGGGCTTTAAAGGTGATAACCAACACCTTGAATTGAATCCGGAAGCAAACTGGTACCCAATACAGCTCACGGAGTAGCGGTGTTACATGTGCCGATCTAATAGCACTCAGAACTACCCGTGCAGCCGCATTCTGGACGAGCTGAAGCTTATGGATACTCTTCAAGGGTAGCCCCATGTAGAGCGCGTTGCAATAATCTATATGGGAGATGACAAGGGCATGAGTGACTGTTCGGAGGGCCTCCTGATCCAGGAAGGGACGCAACTGGCGCACCACACGAAGCTGTGCAAAGGCCCTCCTGGCCACGACTGCCACCTGCTCCTCGAGCAGGAGTTGTGAGTCCAGGAGGACCCCCAAGTTTCGTACTGAATCTGAATGGGGTAGTGCCACCCCATCCAGAGTTAAAGATGACAACTTCCTGGAAATCGAGATGCCATCAATCCACAGCCACTCCGTCTTACCAGGGTTCAGCTGAAGCCTGTTGTGCCCCATCCAGGCCCCTACAGCCTCCAGACACTGAGAAAGGGTGTCGACTGCAACACTTACTTCACCCGGGATGGAGATGTACAACTGGGTATCATCAGCGTACTGGTGATACCTCATCCCATGGTGACAGATGATCTTGCCCAGCGGCTGCATATAGATGTTAAATAGGAGAGGAGAGAGAAACGAACCCTGTGGCACCCCACACAAGAGGGGCCGAGGGTCAGATCTCTCCTCTCCTATTACCACCGATTGGGAACGGTCCTGGAGAAAGGAGGCGAACCAGCGTAAAACAACACCGCCCACCCCCAATTCCCTGAGCCGCCCCAAAAGGATACTGTGGTCGACGGTATCAAAAGCCGCTGAGAGGTCCAAGAGAGCGAGAATGGATGCACTCCCTCTATCTCGCTCCCGCCAAAGATCATCCATAAGCGCGACCAATGCAGTCTCTGTCCCATATCCCGGCCTGAAACCTGACTGAAAGGGGTCTAGATAATCCGTTTCATCCAGAATCCTCTGGAGTTGCAGCGCCACCTTTCCCAAAAAGGGAAGGTGGGAGACAGGTCGAAAGTTGTTTAAAACAGTAGGGTCCAGGGAAGGCTTCTTGAGGGGGGGGGTGCACCAATGCCTTCTTGAAGACCATCGGAAACACCCCCTCCCCCAAAGATGTATTAATCATCGCCTGGACCCAACCATATGTGACCTTCCGGGCTGATTTAACCAGCCAGGAGGGACACGGGTCTAGATGGCATGTGGTGGCGTTTACAATCTGGAGGATCCTGTCTACTTCATCAGGCCCAACAGGGTCAAACTGTTCCCAGATAACAGGGTAAGCACGTTCCTCTGGCATCTCCCCAGATCTTGTCTCACACTTGGAGTCCAACTTGGAATGAATCTGAGCGATTTTGTCCTGCAGATACTCAACAAACTCTTCCGACCGGCCCTGTAAATGGGTCACCAAATCCGTCCGACCCAAAAGAGATCTAGTAATCTTAAACAGGGCCGTCGGACGGCATTCTGCAGACGCAATAAGAGTGGAGAAATAATCACGTTTCGCCGCTCTTACCGCCACAAGATAGGCCCTAACAGCGGCTCTAGATTGTGTCCGGTCAGATTCAGTCTTCGTCTTCCTCCAGCAGTGCTCCAGACGTCTCTTAACCCTCTTCAACACCCTCAACTCCTCCGTGAACTACGGGGAGTGACGGGTCGAACGAGGTAAGAGAGGTCGCATAGCCGCGATCCTGTCCAAGGCCTCGGCCGCTTCCTTATTCCAGGCTGCGGCCAAGACCTCCGCTGGACCGTGTTGCAGATCTTCAGGTATAATCCCCCGCTCCCTCTGAAACCGCATTGGGTCCATAAGTCGCCGGGGGCGGACCAATCTAATAGGTCCCGCCTCCCTGCGGAGTGGGGCAGCACACGAGATCCTCAAGGTCACCAGGGCGTGATCTGACCATGACAATGGGGACAGATGTAACTCTCCCCTCAGATCACATTGCCACTGCTCCGACAAGAAAACCAAGTCCGGCATGAGACCACTGTCTCAAGTCGGGTCCCGAATAATCTGCGACAGGCCCATGGCTGCCATGGTAGTCATGAATTCCCGAGCCGCCTCCGAGGCCCGTCCCAGGGACGGCAGATTGAAATCCCCCAGAACCATAAGTCTGGGGAACTCCACTGCCAACCCCGAGATGGCCTCTAGCAGCTCGGGCAGAGAGGTTGCTACGCAGCAGGGAGGCTGGTACAGTAGCAACACTCCCAACTGTGCTTGGGAACCCAACCTGAAAAACAGGGTCTCACAGCCGGTCACTTGTGGAGCAGCGCCCCTGGAGGCCATAAGAGACTCTCGGATGACAACTGCCATCCCACCTCCCCTGCCCCGTTGTCTCGGCTGATGCCACATTCGAAACCCGGCTGGACACATTTCTGAAAGGGCAACCCCTCCTTCTGGGCCCAGCCAGGTCTCTGTTATACATGCTAGGTCTGCCCCCTGCTCCGCGAGTAAATCGCAGATGAGGGGAGCCTTATTATTCACAGACCTGGCATTAAGGAGCAGCAGCCGGACATCAGGGCCCTCAAAGATCTGCTTACCAGGTCCTGGGTATGAGCTTGGAGGGCCGGAACGCGCCACCGGTAACAAACACCGGGGGCGCCTTCCCCAACTATGGCCTGCCCTCCAGCTCCCGTCATACCGTCCCTTACCCGTCACCACCTCGATCAAATTCCCCGCCCCGCAGCCCCCAGTGTCTCCTGGCTCAGACACCTCCACTCCTGAGTCCCTGGAAAGCCTGGGTTTGGGCAGAGGTCCCTTTCTCCATACATCCATCCTCTCACCCCAATCTCTCCTGGGTAAATGGCAGGGCCCCCAGCGCACCAGCTCACGCTCTCGGCGCTAGTAAGCCCCAACCACCCCACACAGCTCACCCACTCTCACTGTTCCCTCCTGTGGCCTCTCTCACTAGCCACAGAAAGGGACTCAAACACTCCTACCTACCCTGCCTCTCACTCAAGGGTAGGTACTCTCTCATAACTCATACAGTCTTAGTCCCCCCTTCGCCACTCTCACTTACCAGGGGGGCACCACACTCACACCAAGGGACCTCACAGCCTTCTGCCGCCCTAATAAACTGGGGGTGGTCGATCCTCCACTTATCCGCCCAGCAGAACAGGTGTTAAATTCGGTGTTAAAATTATATAAATAATATAAAGTCCGCGATGACACAAAACTACGGGTTTGTTCTTCCAACCCATTCCTCACAGAACCCCCGAGTCCAAAAAGGTTTTTTCTTGGAAGTACTGTGCTATAAATGCAATCTATGGTTTCAAAATAATTAGAACTCAGCAGTTTAAAAAACCAGAACACTAACGGGGAAAAACAGGATACAGGAGTTTGAATCAAATTAGTGGAATAGTACTTATACTAGAAAAATAATCTAATCCAGATGTAAACAGAAACAGTACTTGGCAACTACTAGTAAAGAAAAATGAAATATTTCATTCCTTTACAGTATGAAGCAGTTATAGAATAACCACAAGATTGACTAAGAATTTTCAAACACTGACATTACCTTAATATTAATCAGGAAATCTGGTTTTAATTTTAAATTTTTAATTACTTCTATTTGTTCTGGTGTAGCCATGAAATCCTCAGAAAGAGAAGGGAAATCACAGAGAACATAACCTGCAGGGGAAAAACGCAAATATTTTTATACTTAAAAAACCCACACTTAACATATCTATTTTACAGTAACTATGGGATGACTATGGGCCTTTCCTCATTTGTATCTAACCACAGTAGAACCATTCCCTGGAAACATTTTATGCTGCTGTGTCATCTTGTCTGCAGCCCATGAGCAGCTTTAAGTTGTCCTTACCAGTATGAAAATAGTATTTCCCCTTAGACCAACAGTACCCAGCAGCAGTTTCAAGGTGTGTCAAATCTGACGCATCTCACTGCCCATACTATTGGCAGACTATCTGGTGAGCTGGGAGAGTAGGATCAGCCAGCACCTATGGGCCCCTTGAAACAGGAATGAATGTGCACTCTCGCCTCTGGTCTCTAGATATGTTTTAGTACCCTTCTTTTTTTTTTCCTTCCTAAAGAAAGGTCTGGAGAGGTGCCCAATTTTGAAAGAACAACAGTCTCCTGTAAACCAGAGAGCCTACACTTTCCTTCTAGAACTTTAAAAACTTCTACTCTCACCTCTAATCTCCTGGCACTTGCTTTTGCCACTTTTTTATTGCATAATACTATCTTATGCTCAAGGTTAGCAAATAGCTAACACAAAAATACAACTGCTGCCACCATATAGAGTCGCCCAGAGTTGTCTGGGAGTCAGGCAGCCTCTAAATCCCATATAATCCAATAAATAAACAAACAAACCACAGGCATATATTTCTAGGATTATAATGAGCCTACTTAATAGATAACGGAAAAAAGAAGATGCAGAAACCCATACCGAAGTGATGAATCTCTGGTGATTCCAGCTTGTTCATAAGCATCTTTATCACCAACTCTTCAGGAACATTTTGACCTTGGTAAAGCAGTTCCTTACACTTAAGGGAGAACAATGTAAAATGTTGAATTGTGTTGAGAATATATAATAGGGGATATATAATTAATATAGAAAACTGCCTTACACCAGATCAAACAATTTATCCAAGTGGTATTGTTTCTTTCAGGTGACAGCATATTTTGGACTACAACTCCCATAAATCCTTGCTATTGTTTTCTCTTTCTCTCTCTTGGCTTCTTTCTGTTTTCTCTTATAGTACCTCCTCAAGATCACCAGCAGAAATCTTTTAAAATCTTTTATATTATCTGCTACTGATTTTTTTTTACTGGAGATGCCAAGAAATGAACCTATGTACAAAACATGTACTCTGCCACTAAGCTCCGTACATTACCCATAGTTCAAAGCCTAGTGAAACATCACAATAATTCAAGGCTGTGAGCTAAGCTGGGCTTTAACTGATAATGCCGTTTGAAAGAATTATAGTTTTACTAAGGAATAAAATAGAAAAAAACCCCCAAATCCAGGTAAATAAATAAAGTTTACCTTTAGTCCATATTCTGTTTCAGCTGTTATGTTTTCATTTATAAGTTCAAAAGCTAAAAGGATACATCACATAAAAAAGCATTAAACTGTTTAGATGGTGCTGTGTGCATGTATATATGCAGCATAATGCACAACAGAATTTAGATGACTTAAAATGGTGATTAAAAACAACATTTTTAATACTGAAGATCTTTATGCATTCCCTTCCCACAATCATCTATCTGCAGTGATGGTCTCTTGTATATCTCTCTATACAAAGACAATGCAGATAATAAGTGTAGAAACCATGAAGTGGCCATATTTTGTGTTGCTCTGTCTAGATAACACCTGATATTCTATTAATTCTTTAAGGAACATTCATCTTTCTGTGCTGCAGCCAAGCTTCCCCTTGAAAAGACACAAGAGACTTAACACTACTCCTAAATATCCTAAAATGTCTAGAGAAGTTGCACAATGTATGATCCATTAAGTTGGATGCATATGTACAACCAGTCTGCCAGGTACTTGACAATGGCTGGGATAACAGATCACATTAAAACACTTTGTAAAATAAACCATAATGCTTAGTTCACTTGTAATGTTAAGTGGTATACAAAGTACAATAGCTTTATACAAAGTGAAACATAAATGGATCATGCTAACACCAAATCAAACAAATCACAATATGTATTTATAGGATATGTGAACCTAAATGGACTTTGTCTTCAATAATCCCTGACAGGAAAGAAAGGTAAGAAGAAATCAGGTTTGTTTTATCTGGCCACCATCTCTCTTGCTTTTGTAAAATTTATTTTTTTAGAAAAATGTTATAGACTTGTTATTTCCTTGTTTTTATATTTTAAAATGTCACATCTGGAGATTAACCAAAAATTGTGGTTGGCAGCTGTGTCATCTCACTCTCTCATGCTTTCACTTTCTGTGTATGTGTAAATTCTGCAAATATAAAATGATCAGGAGGTGATGAGAGTGATGTTACGCTCCTTTCATACATTGATGATACATGATATCCAATGGAGGGAAGTTAGAAAGGAAAGGATATGCAGTGTTACCCAGGGACTTACATCTGGTTTCTTCTTTTACATGCTAACCTTCTTGATCCCTGTTAGCAGAGTATAGAGATACGCTTTAAATACATATGAATTGGCCAAGAATAAAAATGGGTTCCCAAATGACTAATACAGTAGTACTGTTGTTATTTAGAATGATTGATCCACAACTGCATGAATAGTAACATAGCTATAATGTACCTTATAACCGAAGTATTCTAAAAACAATATAAAAAATTTTCATTTCTCTTCAACTATTACAGCTTCGGAGAAGAAGGAATCAATACCTTTTTCTCTAAAGCCACTTTCTAGATCTCCAGGGTACCCATCATGGACTGATAATTATCATTATCATTAACACTCTCATTTTAAATGGAAGAGACTGATTATGGTTCTGTGCTTCATAATCTAGTTCACCATATGTCTATGAAGGTTCTCAGTCATCCAGGTGGAATTGTCTGTAGCTTGAATCATGTCAACTGGATTTCTATTTTCCCAGTGGAAATGTTTCGCTCCTTATCCAAGGAGCTTCTGCTTGGATAAGGAGCGAAACGTTTCCACTGGGAAAATAGAAATCCAGTTGACATGATTCAAGCTACAGACTAGTCCACCATAATTTCCACAAAATAAAAGGCACTTTTAGCCACCAGAGGGCTCCCATGTTGTTCTAATTGATACCACCTAAATTGTAAAGAAGCAGGCAACAGGAATAGGCTCACACAAGCAATTTCTCCTTAAAAACTTAAATAAAATCATAATGCAATTTAAAACATTCATAAATTTTAGTCTTGCCATAGGATTCTTTGGAAATCACTGTAATTATGTACCAATGATAGGACTTCAAAGAAAGAAAGCGAACCAGTTTGGTCTAGTGATCTAGGCAACGGGCTAGAAACCAGGAGACTGAGAGTTTTAGTCCCGCCTTAGGCATGAAAGCCGGCTGGGTGACCTTGGGCCAGTCACTCTCTCTCAGCCCAACTCACCTCACAGGGTTGTTGTTGTGGGGAAAATAGGAGGAGGAAGGAGTATTAGGTATGTTCACCGCCTTGAGTTATTTACAAATAATAAAGGCGGGATAGAAAATAAATAGATAAATAAATAAATAAATAAATAAATAAATAAATAAATAAAAATGATGTTTTCGGGAATAAATTGTAAATCGGGTACATGCTGCTTCATAGATTTAGCTTTTTACTCAGAAACCTAACCCTAACCTGCCAAATTAATCCTAAAGGAATAAGCAAGAATCCAATTACTAGCTTGATGTGCTACATTCTTTATTCACTCTTGCAAATTTAATGTAAAAGTTACTGCTCCCAAAGGTAAGGCAGTCTCTCTGGGGGGCAGAATATCCCTGAGGGAGAACTTAATTTAAAAACCAAAAATAGATTGCTGAAAGTTGTGCCTGGTAGAGAACATATACTGTACGTACTTCCCTCTAATCCAGAGCTTTCCAAACTGTGTGTGGCAACACAAAAGTGTGTCGCCACACACAGTCTGGTGTGTCGCCACACAACCTGGAAGCGCTGACCATCATCAGCGCTTCCGGGTTTTCCCGCGGTGACACACCAACTGCGGCGCGCAAAAACCCGAAAGCGGCAGCAGCGCTTCCGGGTTTTTGCGCGCTGCCGCAATGGCGGCACTTCCGGGTTTTCCCGCAGCGACACACCAATGGCGGTTGGTGTGTCGCCGCGGGAAAACTTTGGAAAGCCCTGCTCTAATCACTTCAGTTATCCCATACTCCCTAGGTCAGGGCTTTCCAAACTTTTCCTGTTGGCAACACACCAACAGTGGCACGTGCGAAAACCTGGAACTGCTGCTGCTGTGGCAGCGCACAAAACCCCGGAAGCGCCGCAGTGGCAGCGGCGCACAAGAACCCGGAGGTGCCGCCGCTGCGGCGCTTCTGGGTTTTTGCACGCTGCTGCAGCACTTTCGGATTTTTGCACACTGCAGCGGTGGCAGCAGTGGTGTCCTGGTGTGCCGTGCGAAAACCTGGAAGCGCTGATGGCCCGCTGCCATCAGCGCTTCCTGGTTTTGACGCAACACACCTGGACCCCACAGGTGACACAGTATTGTGTCGCGACACACGGCTCAGAAAGCTATGCCCTAGGTGAATAAATAGATAGCGAGGGCAGCTCAAGTGGAATGGGAAAGGCTGGAATCAAGCATGATTTAGTCCTAAATTGTTGGTAAAAAACATGAAGAAAATCTGTAGATTATTACCTGCAATAAAATTGAGGCCGCTAAGGAGATATTTCCTATAAGATGTAAAGGCATATCCTCCATCAGACTCAGGGGCATCCTCATGTTGCACGTATATAAAAAGGGGTGGGGCTTCAATCATGTGGCCACAATCTGGACCTTCTTTTTACCCTCTCCCCACAAACACCTCTGATCAGACTCTTTCATTCTTCATACAATGAAGAAGAAAATTTATGACTAGTCCAGAGATTAGCAGAAGCATTTTATTAATCCCTTAATAAAAATAATTGCCATCACAATATATTTTTTCCTTCCCTAGTCTCACCAAGCCTGTTACTGACTTTGTTAGGATTCATTTCAAAAACTTATATTGCTTCTGCAACTGTGGTGTTATGTTTGTATGAATATAATGGAATGGGAGACAACATTGCAATTTGGAAAGAAGAATGGAGTAGGTTAAATCATTTATTTATTTATTTATTTATTTATTTATTTTCTATCTCGCTTTTATTATTTTTATAAATAACTCAAGGCGGCAAACATACCTAATACTACTAAATCATACAAAAGTCATATGGATAGAATAAAAGATTTTTTTTAAATATACAACTTGATGGTAGAAATATTAACTTTACAGAGCGGGCTGTTTTTTTCTTATGTTTTAAGTGACTCTGTAACTAAATTACACTATTACACTTTTAAAAAATGTAGGAAGTCTATGTGTAATATGGACATTGTCAGTGTTGCCACCGACACTATCTATAAATGAGCAGAAGAGATGCAGCTTTAGTATCAGTATCTTCAAAACAGGCTTTTTTGGAGGGGTGGGTGGGGGGAGAATATCTTGTTACACAAGCAGAAATCCAGTTCCAAAGCATTAGATTCCATTTCCCACCCTATTTTGGCACTTCCTTCACCTTCGTGGAAATACGATTCTTCCAATGGTATCTGCTAAAATTCAAAATCTCTCCAGCAGAAGAACAACATACATTACCAAACTCTTCTGAAGAAATGATTCATATGTTAGTTCAGGAAACCATTGCAGGCTTTTATTTTAATGAAACGGGCCTCTAGAATGTTAGAAATCATATAAACGTGTAGAATAAAATACTGTAAAATGAATATGGTTTTTATATTTACCATCTACAAGCGTGCACTTCCAAAACTGGGCTAATTTTTTAGCTAGTGTTTTCTTCTCAACACCCTTAAAGTGAGAAAAACAAAAAGAAAAGGATTATTAAAACTAGAATGAATTGCAGTGCTTCAAATGTAACAAATTAGAATGGAACAATGAAGACTGAAATATTTATTATAATAAGGAGTGATTAGAAATTACATCCACATTATTAAAAGTCAGAAATCCCGTATGTGGCTCTAATTGTGTATGCAATATATTCTGTTTTTCCAATTTTTTATTGAAGAAATTGTGTCCTTCTTGTTCTTGTTACCTTTCAAAGCAAAGATATATTTGACACTTCTAACTCATTGGCTCTGGTAGTTAAATCAATGTGATTCTATGTTCTGTGCTATGTACCTGCCTGTAAGGTTTCATGTTAGAGATAAAAAGAAACAAAGAAAACTAGGGCTATGATCACACACTTGCTTGCTTCCAGTAAATATATTATATAATATACTTAATATATTAGCAAACAATTCCCTGTTACAAAGCAAAATTGATAGATACATTAGGGAGCTTGGGCTCTATTGCTGATCTATCTATCCATCCATCCATCCATCCATCCATCCATCCATCCATCCATCCGCCATCCATCCGCCATCCATCCATCCATCATCTATCTATCTATCATCATATTTATAGAGTGCTAAATCCTGAGAACTCTCAGCAGCTTACTACATAAAATACACAAGCTAATGAAAATATGGAATAAAATTAAATAAACCAAATCAAACTGTAACTAAACCAAGATGGAATCAAGACCTAAATGTAGGCTGACCATACATCCCGTTTTGAATGGGACAGTCCCGTTTTTTTTAGCATTTTTCAACCGTCCCGTCGTTTTGATAAAAATCTTAATTTTGTCCCATTTTTTAAACCCGGCGGGAATGGTGCAGAAGGAGGATCCGAGCCAGAGCTGCTGATTGGAGGCAGCCCAGAAGAAGAAGCCCTCCTGCCTATCAGTGCGCAGCAAAGGAGGGACCGGGGGGCGGGGTTTGCAGGCGGGAGCCAATTGCGCAGACCGGGGGCAGGGTTTGCAGGCAGGAGCCAATCATGCAGACTGGGGGGGGCGGGTTCTGGGTTGTGTTGTGACACACTAAACTGTGTGTTGCGACACACTAAAGTGTGGCGACACACAGTTTGGAAAGCTATGGCCTAGAAGAACCCCCAAGTCATGGACATGCTCCTTCAGGGGTAGTACTACGCTATCAAGAGAGACCACTAAAACAGATAGAGAACCCCAATGGAAAAACAGTAATGGCTGTTGTGGGTCTTCCGGGCTGTGTGGCCGTGTTCTGGAAGTTGTGGTTCCTAACGTTTTGCCAGCATCTGTGGCCAGCATCTTCAGAGGGCAGGAGCACAGTTGCTCCTGCCCTCTGAAGATGCTGGCCACAGATGCTGGCGAAACGTTAGGAACCACAACTTCCAGAACACGGCCACACAGCCCGGAAGACCCACAACAGCCATTGAACTCCGGCCGTGAAAGCCTTCGACAATACAACGAAAAACAGTAATTCCATCTTTCTACGACTCAGTTTAAACCTGTTCTCCCCCATCTAGACTCTTAAGGCACCAGGACAGGGCCTCAACGGCATCATCAGTCTAGTTTGGGGTAGGGATGTAAATTTGAGTCTCATCAGCACATTGATGATTTGAACTCCAAATTTTCGGATGACCTCTCCCAGTAGCTTCATGCAAATGTTAAACAGGTAGGAGAGAAAACCGATTCCTGCATCACCCCATAATTATCTACTTAATTCTGCACCTAAAGAACAGTTTACTGTTTACTCAACAGCTATACTGCAGATGTGTTGAAACATGACTTTCATCATCCCCAGCCAGCATGGCAATATTGTTTGTAGCTGAAAGAATTCCAATACATCTGGAAAGGCTATGTTAGTGTAAACCTATGAAAGATATGAACTGCTTTATTCTGGGAATGCACATCAGACTTATTGTTGGGGCCAGTATAAAGTAGAACAGAGTTGTAAGGATGCAACTGCAGCCTAAATTCTCCTGCCATCATTGTAAGCTAGTTTTGAAACACACTAATGAGAATTTCAAGAGGCGTCTAATCAAATAAATTCAGAAATATTGGCAGTGTATATATATTTTGGATTGCTGAATGAGATCTACTGCAATTATCAGTCAGATAAGCATAAAGTCCCACAATGACATCACTATAATTTCTTTTAATAACGTTAATTAAGTCACTGCTAAAGAAGACGCCTAGAGCACTGGAATACTGCAACTCCACGCAGCATCATCTCAAATACACGACAGAAATAAATCCCACAGAAATAAATGCAATTCGCTTTCTAACGCAAAGCATTTAAACTCAGGATGCATGGCCAGGGACATGAATATAGTTATACAGAAGCCAATCCATAAGATATATTTCAAAATAAGACTGTGACACTCAGCATTGTGGAATTAAAAGGACAGATTTCAACTGCATCATATGGTAGGAACAGGGCAAAGCCTTTATATAATGACTCCCTATGGCCATCATACTTTGTGATATAGCAGAACAGTCATTTGTCTGTCTGCCTGCAACAGATAGTGGTAATGATTGCTGGATTGATTGCTGGATTGATTGATTGATTTATAGAATTTATAAGGCTGCCCTCTCAACCTAATGACTCTGGGTAGCTAATAATACAGAAACCATAAAATAAACAGAACAGAATAAATACATGCAATGCAATGCAATGAAACTGAGGCTCTGAGCAAAATTTTCCCATAATGCATTATGAAAGATACATACCGGTCTCGGCTAATATCCTGGCCCCAATGCCTGAGGGAAATGGCTTTCAAGGCCTTCTGAGACACTTGCAGAGTCAGGGCCATTTAAATCTCAGGGGGAGGGGATGGGCAGGCACTTGAACAGAGAAGGCATGTGTCAGGCTCCCCAATCACATGTTCTCAGAATCTTTGATCGTTTTCGCCTGCATAAAACTTGCGAGTCTTGAATGGGAGTTGGGAGGGGGCATGCCAGGAGTGTGAAAGCAAGTTGTTTGGACTATCTCTGGAATCCAAGGTCCGGCCATTGGAGACATCTGCACGAAGCAGTGCGGAGCCGACATGAAGGGGGGCTATGGGTGATGGGGGGGAGAAGAGGCTTGACTTTTTGAAATATTTAATTGGAGGGAAAAAGCAGGAACTTTCATTCGCAACTTTCTTGTTGATCTGTGTACTACTTTCCATTAAATGAGATTCTGTAATTCTTTTGCATGAGTTTGCTTTAATTGGAATTGAGTATAGCAGTCATTACAGCATGCTTCCTGGGCCCAACTAAATGACACTGCTTAACAAGAGACCCTGAGCATGTCCACTTTGCCAGATCTGGTGAGTTGGGCAGAAACCATCAGTCCCAATAACCTGGCCTTATGCCATGCACGGGTGATAGCCAGCACCTTGAACTGCACTTGGAAGCTATTGAAAGCAGTGCAGCTCATGAAGCAGTGGTATTACCTTGGTATACCATGTGGTATGCCCAAAGCTACATGTCCTGTACTCTGGATCAGTTGCAGCCTCTGTATGCTGTTCAAAGGCAGCTCCATGAATAGTGCATTGCAATAGTCCAACTGGGAGGTGATTAAAATGTGAGTAACCATGGAAGAGTTTCCTGATCCAGGAAAGGGCACAATTGGCACACAATATGGATTTGTACAAAGGCCCTCCTGGCCACAGCTGCCACCTGCTTCTTGAGCAGGAACCATGCAAGAGGACCCCCAACTTGTGCATCAGCTCTGTCTGGGGGAGTGCTACCCCATCCAGAATCAGAGATAGAACATATCCAGATTGGGGAGACCCTAAAATCCATATTTTATGGCATGCCATGCTATACATTCTAGCAGTGATCTAGAAAAGCTGCCCTGGAGAAGGCAAGGAAAAGTTTGCCATACTGACAGCACCATCTTATGAATTTTATTCAGGAGTTAACATGTTCAACAGGTTTTATGATTTTCAAGTACATGTACATTCTTCTAGTAATAAAACCTATTGAATTCCATAGGATTTCTAAATAAAGATATATATGAGGCTACATTTTGAATTACAATGTTTTAAGTATCGATTTAATCATGTTGGACTTTCTCTTACTGGTTTTCCAAGGATGACAAAGCAAGTAGGCTTGGACATAAGGAAGACTCTGTCAGACTCATCTTCATCATATATGTCTACAAAAGGGTAAGGTTGTTCAACTTCTGGAGATGCCATCATTCAATCTACATTTAAAAGATAGAGTTATTTATTAAGATCACCACTACTTTTCACATCTATAGGTAGTAGCACCAATTAGCTGATCTTGGATGATCCAGAAAAAAAAAAGGAGGGTTGGACCTAGATCTTGAATGGGAGACCGTCAGAAAATCCTATGGCTGTAGACTATACTAAGAACCCCAAAATAATAATAAAACAAAAATAAAAATCTCGAAAAAGGCAATGGCAAACCATTTCTGCATTGCTGACAAGAAAACAGCATGGATGTGTCCATGCTGACAACAGGCATCAGCTCAACTAATAGGTGTCTACCTATAATCTGCGAACCTCATAAATATATTGCTGCCATATGAATTTTAGCATAAAAGCACTTTGGTAAAGTTTTCCTGTGCAGCCAGATTTGCCAACAGACTCTTCCTAGACCCATTTCTCAGCCCCATAGAGTATGATGACTAATAGTAAATTTAGGCTGTTTTTTTTTTCAAGTAAAAGCCCTTCTTGAGTGCACTGACCAAAAAGCGAGGTAAAAATATCGTAAATGAATTAAAAAAAACAAAACACACACAGCATGGTACTTAATCTCCTCTTGACAATCTTGAGTAAGGCGCAAGGGGCGGCACAACTGAACTTGATGAAATAATTTTCATTGATATTCCCGTCGCAGAAACGGATAAAGGGCCATACAGGGAACACTTACTGCAGGATGAGGCCAAGCGGGGTTTCGCAGCTTCACTTTGGCAACAGCGCGGGATGAAAGCTCCGCAGTGATTTGTGTTCCCCCGTAACCGTGGAGACAGCGCCCCGCCTCATCTCTCCCTTGGAATCACCCCCGCTCGCTTCACCCAATCAACGGTCCCAGCGCGAGGCACTTCCCCCACGCACCCCCACAAATGGGCCGGTACAGTCGAGCGCGAGCTAACTTCCGACCCATGGAATGTTTAGGGTGCTTTGGTAACGGTTGACGCGGTTGTTCGGGAGGTTCTAAATTGAAGTCTTTTAGCGGGAATTCTCAGCCTCCTAGGGAGCGGATCCTTGGTGGGACTTATGTGGGTTAAGTGGGCGCAACTGACTTGCAGCCCGAGGATCAGCCTGAAACGTTGCAAACAACGGAATCCCGCGTTTGCTCAGAAGCAGCGGGTTCAGTGACAATCGCAGGGCAACGCTATGCATTTCCACACGGGGAAGTCTCACTGAGTTCAATGAGACTTATTTCTTGGTGTGAATATTTAATATATATAAACTTTTCTCCTAAAGAAAAAAAAAAGGGGGGGTGTTATGAGAGAGCTGAAAAGTAGTCCTTGCGGTAGCTTCAATGCCTGTGAATTGGCTTCTACCTCATCAGAGCCGCAGAGTATTATCCTCGGTGGGCAGGAATGTTATTCACCCGCGTGGGGTGCTCCTCGAATAAAACTTCATGTAAGCGATGACGTGGACTTTAATCTACGACAGCTGAAATCTTTTAATCCTTGTGCGTCCTACAAGTTACTGCCGCCATGGTAGATTCCGTAGGACTCCAGTCGCCGATAGCGGGAGGAGAGAATGCGAAAACATGACGCTCCGCTATTGGGTTTACAATTCCCTCTTCAAAATTTCCGCCGTTCCGGGCAAGAACTGGCATCGTTGCCAAACCCAAAATGGCCGCGGCGCCGGCAAATTCAGTCACGTGGCTTCGCGCTTCCCCTCCTCTGTCACTCTCCCGCGACCGCGCTCGGTGTTGGCGGAACAGCCTCCTACTCTTGGTGAGGTGGTGCTCCATGTTTTTTCTGCTCCCAATCGACCCTTTCTCATAGGGTCCCTCGCTGGTCAAGTGAAACAGAGAGGAAAACGGGTTTATGCACCCTTTTATCTCTGAACCGTAGCCTGGTCAAGGCCAAACCTATCCTCAAAAGGAGGAAGGAGCGTTCTAGGACAGTTGGGAGCTTTCGCAGGTGGCTGAGTGTAATCCCCTCTGCTGTGTTACCATGCCTGCGGCGGCTCCGATCATCAGCTCTGTGCAGAAGCTGGTGTTGTACGAAACTAGAGCTGTAAGTAACCCCCACAACGCCGCCTACTTTCCTATTTCGCCATTGATTGGGATCCTGTAGGTTTTGAACTGAGGAAAGTGGAAGAATCCTGGTTATTCCTATTAAACAGAGGAAGTCCCCTAGGTGCAGAGTTTAGTCTGATTGGTGGATTTCTATCCAGTCTAGAAATCCTGTCTTCTGCATTACAAGGAGTGCAGCCCATGGCTGGAATAATAGGAGCTGTTACATCCTAACTTATCATTATTTTCCAATGAACACCTGTTAATTACCGTATTTTCTTTATTATAAAGAGCTATGCGGAGTCAGTTTTGGAACTATAGAAAAGTAACCGGGAAAGAGCGATGAGTTGAGTGAGTTCCATTGGCTTGAAGTTGTATATTGGACTTTGAGCCCCAGTAAACTGGACTGATAGTTAACTGGAACCTACACATTTAAAGCTAGCAGATACAGTATCTGAATACTAGTGGAAGGACCTTGGCTGCTGTCATAGCTAGGTGCAGCTTTCTCAGAAACACAACTCTTTGCAGTTGTGTTTCCACAATATGTTAAGCCAACATGCTTGGCTAATGAGCACAGGAGAGCTACCAGCTTACTCCCCTTTCCCAGGGCTTGTTTACTATATTTTAACCAAGGCTAATCTATCCTCCCAAAATGGGAGCCATTTCAAGTTCAGATAACATACTAAGCCTTAAACTTTTGTTGAAATGCAATGTACAGTGAAGGTGGAGAATAAGATGCTGATGCATGCTCATTCACTGAACATTTTTTTAGTGAGTCATGCAAACAGAGCCCCAGAAACATGTTCCCTGACTAAGTTAAATCCTTGGTCTGATGTATATAAGCTTTTCTTAAGTCTGTGTGATTTTTTTCCCCCACTGAATAAAAGATGATGGAAGTCTGCATCAGCTGTTTTTCTCCAGAACAGCTGGCCAGAGTATAACACATTCCAGGTGGAGATACTGATCAGTACTGTACTTTGGAGCTTCTGTTGTAAGAAAAGTGATCTCTACAGTGAATGTTTCAGTATCCATTGGGAGCATATCTGTAGACTGTGAAGTCTCTAGCTATTCCATCCTCTTAGGGAGCACTTTCTTGCATGCAGAATTGTTATGGAATCTGAGCATTCATGAGTCAATGCCCAGTATTGGCTGAGTTACTGTACTTATATCTAAAGAATTGTTGCATAACTCTTTGAGAGTCTAAATGGGACAGGAAAGGATTTTGTAGGAATAGAAAGAGGAGGGATATCAATGTATTGTCGAAGGCTTTCACGGCCGGAGTTCGATGGCTGTTGTGGGTCTTCCGGGCTGTGTGGCCGTGTTCTGGAAGTTGTGGTTCCTAATGTTTCGCCAGCATCTGTGGCCAGCATCTTCAGAGGGCAGGAGCACAGCTAGAAGCAAAATCGAGATTTTGCTTCTAGCTGTGCTCCTGCCCTCTGAAGATGCTGGCCACAGATGCTGGCGAAACGTTAGGAACCACAACTTCCAGAACACGGCCACACAGCCCGGAAGACCCACAACAGCCACAGGAGGGATATCCTTTCCCAGGAAAAAGTGAGATGTTGGGTTAACAATATGTGCTTTGGGTATCTTGAACTGTAAGATATCTAAACTATACAGTATTTTGAAGAATGGAAGCATGCAGTTCCTGAAATCTGTTTGGATTTATTTTTAGGATTTGGGTAATAGTTACCTAAATTAGGATTTGGGTAATAGTTGATGTGATTAAACCCCTTCCCCAATGTCAGGAAGTTATTTATATGTCTTGTAGTCTGCCTGCAGATTATATATTGGACACTGCCTAAGTAATATCTATAAACTCCAAATCCAGTATTTAGCAAAGTTAATATAAGGTGGTTAAATATTTGTTGTAGGATTTATGCTGACAGCATCCCCCTGGAGATTTGCATGGCTTTCACCCTGCAAGGGTTCTGCAAGTCTTTAAAAACATGGTTTGCTCCCAGGTGACTTTTGTACAGTATTTTAGGTATTGGATTATTTTTTCCATATATATATTTTTCCATTTTTGGATTGCTTTTTCTTCTTTTTTGATAATGTAAGCTGCCCAAAGTCATTTTGGGGTCAGGCGGCCTTTTAAATCTTATAAATAAAAAAATGAATGACAACTTCAAAATTCTACTTTTTTTCAGATGCAAAATTAATCAGAATGTTGCCCATGGTTTGCAGTAGATTCTGGTAATTCTGTAACCAAAAACATCTAAAGAAATCATGGCAGAAATAAGCATCTATATACAATTTTGTACTTTGTTTTTTCATATTTTTTTTAAACTTCCTTGTTGCTTAGCAAGGGTAGCCTGATAATGTTGGAAAACCCTTTTTAAAATGTTTTCTGTTATACTTTTTAAAAAGGTTAAGATGATCTTGGGTCATACATCTGTTCAATTAATATAAAAATGTTTTTATGTGCAAATTACTATAAGCAGTGGTCAGTTGTTTGGCTTTGGCTTTATTTTGTAATTTATTGTTAAAGTAGTGCAGATTGAATGAAGGATGCAAGAAATATATGTAGAGATGGACCATGTTGGAAATAACAGAAAAGGGAGCCACAGTTGTTTATTTGGGATTACTGTATCATCTGGATTGTTAAAGTTAAAAAATATGCTTAAACCAGGGGTCTCAAACTGTGAGCCATGACTGTGCAAAAAACATTGTAAAGGGGCAAGGGCTTGGCAAAATTGGATGCTGTCAAAACTCCTTTGTACTTTGCCTGGCAAGCTTGCAGAAAGGTTGTGCAAACCACATGGGGAGCAAAGCCCAGAATGAGTTTTGTGAGATGACTCTCAACACAGTGCTAATGTGCAGTTTTATAATTTTGTTTACTTATTAGTTTTATCCATGAGAAGGATCACACAATTGTTTTCTATTTTAGGGAATGGCAATATTGCAATTTTGAAAACCTCTGGCTTAAACTATGAAGATTCTGTTAGCTTTTCAGTGGCTTTCATAGTTTCTCTGTGGGAGTGCTAGTCAGTGTGGTTTAAGACTTAGCATGCTGTGTGAATCAATTTCTTATTTAGTAAACCATGGTTTAGCATGGAATGCAATCCCAGCCAGTGTGAGGGAGGAGTCTGCAAGTTGGTTCATGCATTATACAAAGCCTGTTTTGCTGAACTATGGTTTGTTGACTAAACCACAATTGACTGGGTTCATATGCCACATTAATTAGCTGATTTCATATGACACATATGTTATAAACCTTCTTTTACCAATTAACTGGTAAATTTAGCATATAGAGTTAACGGGGTCCACTCAATATGCTAAACCAAAAGCGGACAAATTACTTTATAGCTTAGTTTTTTATATGAATTAGACTACTGTACTGCATTAGATAGTACGTTAGCATGATCAGTAAGTTGTATATATAATAGAATAATTGTCATTGCTCTTTTGAGTAATAAATAATTAAATGAGAAAACTGCAAAAAAATATGAAAACTTCAATTCACTTCTAACTTACACTATCCATTTTTACAACTTTTTTTTTACCTTTTTTTTACCTTTACAACAGCAAAGTAGCAGGCCAGCAGCTGAGTTGTGACACGTACTGTAAAAAATCCAATAACTCTGAGTGCTGACATTGTGCAGTGTGCAAAGTTAAAAAAACAATATATTTTTTCAATCATGATCTCCTGTGGAATGCCAGTTAAGAAAGGCTAGTCTAGTTTATCTTCCAGGACTATCAGGCTAAATGGGTCTATTGCACTGTAGTGAGTAAAGAGAATGGCATTGAAGGACAGAAGGAAGATCCTCTATCAAGGCAACAATCAGATAAACAAAACTTGAGCCCAGGCCAAGAAAGTGGTTTATGAAAGCACCTCAGACACCACCACCCCTTTAATTCTCATGAAGATAAAAGGGAGAAAGGGAAGCACATTCAGACTTTCAAGATTCTGTTACTATAGCTGTCCTAATAAAAAGTAGTTTTAGGTCTGCATGGTGTCAGTTTCTTCGTCTGGTCCACCTCATAGGGCTGACATACACAGAGATAACTGCCATAAAACAGTCTCCCCCAACTCAGTGCTATCTGAATATATTGGACTGCAACTGCCCCAGAAATCTCAGTAAGCATGACCAAAGTGCATATTTTGGAAGCTGTATTTAAACACATCGAGAAGGCAGCATACTGGAGAAAGCAGAACAATATTCATTTTATGTTGCAGTGAAATTGCTTGAATGAAGACTATAGTGATACAGCTGGCGGTACTTCATGATAAACATGTTAATTACATTTCTGACTATTTTCTGAGATCAACATGAATCATAGGACTTTTACAAAATTGCTGGATCTTTCCCTGTTGCACATGGGCACATAATCTGACTAATACACGGAAGAGCAAAGCAAAGCAAAATAGGTTGGGTTGATTTTAATAAAGAAGGAATTAGGTTAAATCAGGGATTTAAATTAGCATTCCCATTGGTATATGGTATATTTCCTAAGCAGCACTTTTTATTAGTAAATCTTAAAAAAGCTTAACGTCAAAATTAATTGTGCATTAGTCTTCAGGATGGATAGGCAAACTGGAGCCTTCCTGATTCTTTGGACCAACTCTCATCAGCCCCAAATAGAATGACCAATGGTAAAGTATGGTTATAGTTATAGTCCAAAACTTCTGGAGGCTACCAAGTTTCCTATAGCTAGGCAAAATAGTTGCCTGGGCTCTTGACTAACTTACCATAAACAGTAAATTCATACACACACTCTTACATAATGGATAAGATTAACCATTTAAAATGCTCTGTATGTCCTCTGCACATGTGTCTTTGTTTAGAGCAGGGCTTTCCAAAGTGCCGCCGCTGGCGACACACCAGTGGTGGCGGCGGCAGTGGCGCGTGCACGGTGGCGGCGTGGGGGGGCGTGTGGCAGCGCGCGTGTGCACGATGGCGCTGGGGGGGCATGCGGCGGCGTGCGCGTGCATGGTGGCGGCAGCGGCTGCTGCTGCCACTGTGCACGTGCACGCCGCCGCTTCTGGGTGGTGTGGCGACACACCACACTGTGTGGCAACACACTTTTGTGTCGCGACACACAGTTTGGAAAGCTCTGGTTTAGAGACAAGTAAAGCAGGAATTGTTATTTATTGGAACTATTAGTTATTACTTCTGATTTGCCAGTTCCTGACGATCTTATACATATACTAATAATATATGACTGATTCTGCCATATTTATAACACTTGCCCTCAAAAAATTTTTTTCCTGTGGTCCTTAATCAGATGTCGTCTTGTCTCTGTATAGCCCATTCTAATCCAATTTATATTGAAATGAAAGAAATGAATCTAAGCAGAGGCCCTACACCGTGTGATGAGGATTTCCTCTTTATGTTGTTTTGGGGCATAAAATACCACACTGTGCCCCTTGATCAGTCTCAGTGTGCAAGGTTTTACTCAAAGAGGTTTATAAAAAACACTTATTACTGTTTTGAAAATCCATCTTCCCTTCATCAAGCAAAAACAAAATACTATCTGAATGAGCAGATCATCAAGAGAGCACTGTAAAATAATCATAGTCAACACATTTGGAAATACAGTTTGTAATATTTTGAACATTCATCTTTCATTTCTACATATACCACTTTTGTCTCCTCTGCCACTAAATTCACAGAACTCAACCTTTTATTACATTTATTTATTTATTTATTTATTTATGTAAGGCGCTCCTTCTGATCGCTATAATCTCTCTGCGCTGAAGTAACTCCCAGGCACCAGAGTTCTTAGAAGCAGAAGAGTTTATTATAGAATACAGAGTTAGCCCTAGCATGAACAAAGACTGGAATGCAGGTAACAGGAACAACAAGCACCTTTAAACCTTTCCCTCCCCCAGTGTCCTTTGCTGCGTGCCCATGAGGTCAGTCTGTCGGTTGTCTAGGCAACGCTCGGCCAGATGTGTATTCCCGATCGTTGGATGAGCGCGAGTCGATCTTCCAGTCTCCTGATGAACTCTTTGTCTGCTTGCCTTTTTGGCAGAGATCGGGTGATCTCTGACATGCTCCCGCCCCAAGACTCACCCCCCCCCTATATACAAACCAGACTATTTCCATTCACTGGGGTTTGTCTGGGAACTCTTTATGGAACTTCTTAACCAATTTAGGGGCGCGTGTGTGTTTGGCGTTGACCCACTCTCTGTCGCCAATCGGGAGATGGGTCCATTTGACTAGGTATTGCAGCTGCCCCCTGTGCCATCTCGAGTCCAAGATCCTGTCTATCTCAAAATGTGGTTCTCCCTCCATCAGTATTGGTGTGGGTGCTTCTGGTTCTGGGTGCCACTGATGTGAAGCATGGCATTGTTTCAACAGGCTAATGTGAAACACGGGGTGTATCTTTCTCCAGAGCCTTTGGCAGTTCCAGTTTGGCCGTTACTGGGTTAATTACTGCAAGGATCTTAAATGGGCCTATGAACTTGGCCGCTAGTTTTCGTGACTGTTGCGTGGACCGTAAGTTTTTGGTGGATAAGTACACCTTGTCCCCAACTCTCAATTCCCATTCTTTCTCCCGTTTGCAGTCTGCATGTTTTTTGTAATTAGCCTTGGCTTCTTCTAGCGTCTTTACCATTATTGGCCAGTTGCTAGTGATTCTTTCGACCCATTCATCTGCTCTCAGAGGTTGCTCTAAGTCAGTGCTCTGGGTCATTGCCAATTCAGGTATTGTAACAAAATCCTGCCCTGTAGCCGCTTTGAATGGTGAAAGCCCTGTGCTTTGATGGAGCGCGTTGTTGTACGCGACTTCTGCGAACGGCAAGAGTTCTGCCCAATCAGTTTGTTGGTAGTTTATGTAACATCTCAGGTACTGTTCCAGTGTGGCGTTAAGGCGTTCACCAGCTCCGTCTGTGCACGGATGGAACGCACTACTAAGCCCCTGTTCTGATCCAATTAACTTCAAAAATGCCCTCCAAAATTTGCATGTGAACGTGCTGCCGCGATCGCTGATTATGCGTTCCGGCGTTCCGTGGGCCCTGTAGATGTGTTGGATGAACAGTCTCGCTAGCTTCTGGGCGTTCGGTATGCCTTTGCATGCAATGAAGTGTGCCTGTTTAGAAAAGAGGTCTGTGACTACCCAGATGGCCGTGTATTTGTTGCTCACTGGTAAGTCCACTATGAAGTCCATGGCAATTTGCTTCCATGGCTGTGTTGAGCTAGCTACCTCCTGTAATTTTCCTGTGGGTTTGCCCATTTTCCTTTTTGCTGTGGCGCATGTGGGGCATGTTCGCACATACGCTTTCACGTCCGCATGCAACGATGGCCACCAAAACTTTCCCCTGACTAAATGTAGTGTTTTTAGGAAGCCGAAGTGGCCTGCCGTTTTGTGGTCGTGGTGCATACTCAAAACCCTTTGTCTTAAGGATTCGGGGACGTATGCTTTCTTGTCTTTCCAACCCATGCCATCTCGCTCCTCTAGCGTGTGTTTGTGCTCCACCCACCAAGTGTCAGTAACTGTTGCCGCTCGCAGGTCTCCTGCGAATGAATCACAGTCCGTCCTGTGTTTCGCGCTGCTCCGGGTGACAGCCAAATTCCCCTCTCCCCTGACCACTGGTGCCAGTTGCGTCTGCTCCTCCCCTGGTTGGGGAGGGATTATAGACTCAAAGATCTCCTCCATCTTGCCTTCATGCTGCGGCAGGCGCGAAAGCGCGTCCGCCAGGAGGTTTTTTCCCCCAGGGAAATATTTCAACGTGAAGTTGAACCTACTCAGGAACTCTGCCCATCTGAGATGCTTAGGGTTCAATTTTCTCGGGGATTTGAGGGCTTCCAAATTTTTATGATCCGTCCACACCTGAAACGGCTCAGCTGTCCCTTCCAAGAGGTGTCGCCACGTACTTAACGCGTGTTTTACTGCGAATGCCTCTTTTTCCCAAACATGCCATCTTTTTTCTGTTTCGTTAAATTTCCGAGAAATGTAGGCACATGGTCTCAATTTCTCCCTGTCATCTGCTTGTAGTAAAATGGCCCCAACTGCATTGAGTGACGCGTCCGTGTGAATTACGAACGGTTTGTCAGGCTCAGGATGCTTGAGGATGGGCTCCTCCGTGAACAATGCCTTTAGCTTATCAAAAGCTTCTTGGCATTCCTGGGTCCACACTAATTTTGTGCTTGGTGGTGGGGCTTTTGCGTTTTTCCCCTTGCCTTTTGTTTTCAGCAAGTCGGTTAGGGGTAGCGCAATCTGCGCGAAATCTGGGATAAACTGCCTGTAGAACCCAGCAAATCCCAGAAATGCTTGGAGCTGCCTGCGCGTTCGGGGGGGTTGCCACCCTAAAACCGCCTTGACTTTCTCAGGGTCCATTTCAATGCCCGCATTCGAGATGCGGTACCCCAGAAAGTCTAGTTTGTCCTTGTGAAACTCACACTTTTCCAGTTTGACAAACAATTTTGCTTCTAATAACTTTTCTAGCACCTTTTTGACCAGTTCCATGTGCTCTTCTAGGTTTTCCGAGAAAATTAAGATATCATCTAAATATACAATTACCCCTTTGTACAAAAATTCATACAATACCTCGTTTATGAATCTCATGAAGATTCCCGGTCCGCCCGCAATCCCAAACGGGAGCACCCGGTATTGAAATGATCCTAGTGGGCAATTGAATGCGGTTTTCCACTCATCCCCCTCCCTCATGCGTACCCGGTAATATGCTTCCCTTACATCCAACTTCGTGAAGACCTTCCCTTTCGATAGTTGGGCTAACATGTCTTTCAGTAAGGGTAGGGGGTACTGGTTAGTGACTGAAATTGCATTGAGCCCCCGGTAGTCTGTGCACAACCGCAGTGACCCATCTTTCTTTTTTCTAAATAACACTGGGGCCGCTAACGGGGAATTGGCTGGTTCAATGAAGCCACGTGCCAAATTTTTATCAATGAACTTGCGGAGTTCCGCTAGTTCTTTCTGAGTCATGGCATACATCTTGGGTTTCGGGAACGGTGCCCCAGGGATGAGGTCTACCGTTGCATCTGACTGTCTATGGGGGGGATCTTGGTCGCATTCTTGCTTACCAAACACTTCACTCACTGGGAGGTATTTTTCTGGGATTGCCTGTGGGTTGCTTTCGTCCCCTTGTTCCCAATCCTCGTTCCAAAATTCCATCCCAGCTGCCCCCACTTCCCAGTCATCTACATCTCTTTCTTTGCGCGTCCCTCCATAAGTTCCGTCCACAAAGTCAATTTCCCCGGAGACCCAATCCACCCTAGGATTTCTAGCTCTCAGCCATTTCAGTCCTAACACTATGGGTGTTGTTGCAATGGGGGCCACAATGAACCTCAAAGTTTCTACGTGGTTTCCCAGAGTCATTTGTACTTCCTCCGTATACTGCTCCACTGGCCCCCCTTTCATCTCAGAACCATCCAACTGACAGAAGGTAATGGGCGTTTTCAGTTCAAAAAGTCTCAGTCCCAATGAGTCAGCCACATCCGGGTGCATCAAACTCCTTGAGCAGCCCGAGTCAAGCATTGCCAACCCAGAGTACTTCCTCCTCCCCCCCACAGCTTTTAGGCGTACCTGGATGTGCATTGTGGGGTTGCGGCAAATCTTCTCGTTGCGCCCTTTTGTGAAGGCCTGCCCCGCGGCGCACTTTAAAGCAGACCTTTTTCGTTTCCCGCCATCTGAAGTTCGTAGTCTGATTCTTCACTGTCACTGTCTTCGTCCACGTATGTGGGGTGGCTCCATTTCGCCATGGCTGCCGCAGTGCCTTTGCGCTTGTCCCCCGCCTCTTTTTCTCTTTTCTTCTCTGGGGGATTCTTTGATTGTGACTTCCCTCTGGTCGTTGTCCCGTTCTGTGGGCAGTTACTGATGAGGTGTCCTATCCGTCCGCATCGAAAACAACCGCCAACTTTTGCTCTTCGATTTCTTTCCTCTTCCCATTGTTTTTGCTTGAACTCCATCCGGGCGGGGTGTGTGGTGGGTTCAGGTTTCTTCTTCAATTGTTTGAACCTTTTAATGGACATCAGCTGTGTTTGGCTTTGTTCGATACGACCCGCCAGTTGAATCCAGCCTTCTAGTGTTTTTGGTTCTTCCCTCCCCACCATGAGTTCTAATAAGTCTTGTCTCAGGCCGTACTGGAAGAATTCAATTTGAAATTCTTCCGGCCATTGCGGTAGTTCGCTAAGGATTCTTTTGAACTCCATAGCATATTCCGCCACAGTGCTTTTTCCCTGGTCAAGGTTTCGGAGGCGCACTTTGGCCGACACTTTAGCTAGTGTGTCTTCAAACCGGGTCCGCAGGGCCCTCATGAACTTATCGAAGTCCCGCAGCACGCTTGCCTTGGTATCGTGCAATTTCACGAGCCAGCTAGCCGCTTCCCCTTTCAAAAAACAAGACACATATCTAACCTTCGCTGCTTCTGTGTGAAAGTCGCTTTCAAATTCTTCCATAAACCCTTTTACGTGAGTTATGAAGCATGCTAAAGTTTTGGGGTCTCCATCGAATTTCATTTTCAGCTCTCGCAACCCCACCGGTGCCGTCCTACGGCCCGGCGACCTCCATTGCGGGGTGGGTGGGAATGCATCTGACTCTTCTTCGTCTTCCTCCTCCGATTCTTCCTCATAATCTGTTAAGTTGCTATTCTCTTCGGGAGGGGGTGAACCTGTTTTGGGTATCGGCCTCTCCCTCCCCTCCAAGAGTGAGATGAGCACATTAAGCCTCTCACTTAATTCCTCTACCTTATAGTCCATGCGAGACACTTTGTCTTCAATTGCCCCAATTCGTTGTGTTTGGGTTACACGCTTTTTGTTTTTCTGCACTTTGTGTCCCTCCATCCCTTCGCCCACTCCCACTGACCAGTCTGCTTTCAAAGTTCCGTGGGGTTTGGGATGCGGGGAGGTGTTAGGTGTTTCAATATTTTTAGTCTTTATTTTCTTTTTGGTCCCCCCCTGTACCTTTTCCTGCGTGGAGGCTGAGCTGGGTCCAGGTTCACATGCCTCAGCTATCTCTACTTCTTCCCGGACTGCCTCCCCTGACTTGATATCCTGGGACTCCATTCGATCTTTCGGGATTGGGGTGTTGTCTGCACTATTGGAATCGTTGGGGTTTACTCGCCTCTCAGCGTAGATGTGCTCTGCCGCCACGTGGTCTCCGCCGCCGTCTGTCGCCGTGTGCTGTCCGCTGGCCACTTGTTGCTTGGGAACGCTGGTCGCTGCTTTACCGCCACGTCGTCTCCGCTGCCGTCTGCCGCCGCCTGGTATCCGCTGTTCGCCCGCTCAGCTGGTCTCTGCCCCGCTTTGCCACCACGTGGTCTCCGCCGCCGTCTGCCGCCGCGTGGTATCCGCTGCTCGCCCGCTCAGCTGGTTTCTGCCCCGCTTTGCCGCCCCGTGGTCTCCGCTGCTCGCCTCTGCCGCTCTTCCGCCGCAGCTCAGCTGCTTGGGGAACTGCTTCTGCGCTGCTGCCGCCGCTCAGCTGAGGGATCGCCGCCTCTCCGCTGTTTGAAGAAGCCGGATCCTGCTTTTTCGCTGCTGCCGACGCTCAGCTGAGAAATCGCCGCCTCTCAGCTGTTTGGGGGAAAGCCGGATCCTGCTACTGCGCTGCTGCCGCCGCTCAGCTGAGGGATCGCCGCCTCACAGCTGTTTTGCGCGCTGCCGCTCTTCCGCCGCCGCTCAGCTGCTTGGGGAAAGCCGCTCTTCCGCCGCCTCTCAGCTGCTTGGGGAAAGCCGCTCTTCCGCCGCTGCTCAGCTGCTTGGGGAAAGCCGCTCTTCCTCCACCGCTCACTTGCTTGGGGGAAAGCCGCTCTTCCGCCGCCGCTCAGCTGCTTGGGGAAAGCCGCTCTTCCGCCGCCGCTCAGCTGTTTGGGGAAAGCCGCTCTTCCTCCGCCGCTCAACTGCTTGGGGAAAGCCGCTCTTTCGCCGCCGCTCAGCTGCTGGTTCCTCCTTCCGAAAATTTTTTATTTCTTCGGTTCGTTGGTCGATGTGCATGGACGCCGGTCTCTACCGTGGAGCTTACGAAAATTTTCGGGTTCGCTCCCGGGAAAACCGGTTGGTGTATTGATTCCAGTCTTTATGTAAGACGCTCCTTCTGATCGCTATAATCTCTCTGCGCTGAAGTAACTCCCAGGCACCAGAGTTCTTAGAAGCAGAAGAGTTTATTATAGAATACAGAGTTAGCCCTAGCATGAACAAAGACTGGAATGCAGGTAACAGGAACAACAAGCACCTTTAAACCTTTCCCTCCCCCAGTGTCCTTTGCTGCGTGCCCATGAGGTCAGTCTGTCGGTTGTCTAGGCAACGCTCGGCCAGATGTGTATTCCCGATCGTTGGATGAGCGCGAGTCGATCTTCCAGTCTCCTGATGAACTCTTTGTCTGCTTGCCTTTTTGGCAGAGATCGGGTGATCTCTGACAATTTATTTGACTTTTATCACCGCGCCATCTCCCCCTCAGGGGACTCTGGGTGGTTTACAAACATAAAAATTAAAATTCTGCTAAAAATATACAATACAATATATAATTACTTATTATTATAAATTAAATAGAAAATCCAAGAGGGCGATCTCAACCAACCTAGGGCCCACATGATCTTAAAAGGGCTCTAAGACACCAACCATACCCATGAGGAGATATTCCTATTCCCGTCCCACGCGAGGCGGCAAAACCAGGTCTTTAAATTCTTCCGGAAGGATAGGAGTGACGGGGCCTGCCTCACCTCCGGGGGCAGAATGTTCCAAAGGGCAGGCGCCACTGCCGAGAAGGCACGCCTTCTGGACCCCGTCAACCGAAACTCCCTTACCGACGGGGTCCGAAGCATGCCCTCTCTACATAATCGAGTAGGACGGTTTGAAGTTATGGGGATGAGGCAGTCCCTCAGATACCCTGGTCCCATGCCATGTAGGGCTTTAAAGGTCAAAACCAACACCTTGAATTGCACCCGGAAGCATATTGGTATCCAGTGCAGCTGGCGTAGCAGAGGTGTCACATGGGCCGATCTAGGGGCACCAATAACTGCACGCGCTGCCGCATTCTGGACCAGTTGGAGCTTCCGGATACTCTTCAAGGGTAGCCCCATGTAGAGCGCATTGCAGTAGTCTATATGGGAGATGACCAGGGCATGAGTGACTGTACGGAGGGATTCCCGATCCAGGAAAGGGCGTAACTGGCGCACAACACGAAGTTGCGCAAAGCCCCTTCTGGCCACGGCTGCCACCTGCTCCTCGAGCAGGAGCCGTGAGTCCAGTAGGATCCCCAGATTCCGCACTGGTTCTGAATGGGGAAGCGCAACCCCATCCAGAACCAAAGATGATAATTTCCCAGATCCAGAAGAACCATCAATCCACAGCCACTCCGTCTTACCAGGGTTCAGCTGAAGCCTGTTGTTCTCCATCCAGACCCCCACAGCCTCCAGGCACTGAGAGAGGGCGGCCACTGCATCACTTACTTCCCCTGGGATGGAGATGTACAACTGTGTATCATCAGCATATTGATGATATCTCATCCCATGGCGACGGATGATCTCACCCAGCGAGATCATACATACACATCTGTAACTTTTCAGCGATGATGTGGCTGACCATTTATGTTGGGGCAACCCAGTACAGTATGTGGACTTGATCATATTTAAAACACAGAGGAAGATTGAAAGGGAAATAATAATGGTGACTTAACTTAAGCTGCATTCAGTTTAACAAACTACATTCAGGCACCTCACAGGGTTGTTGTGGGGAAAATAGGAGGAGTAAGGAGTATTAGGTATGTTCCCCACCTTGAGTTATTTGTAAAAATAATAAAGGGATAAAAAATTAAATTAAATTAAAAAGGCAGGTTTTTAATGATATTAATATAGTTTAAGACCTAGCAAAAATGTTGTTAAAGAATTATCGGTTGTATAACTGACAAGCACAACTTTTAACTCAATATGTTTATTCATTTTATGGCCTGGTTTATACCACATGCTAAACTTGATTTGCTTAAGTAAAGCACAACTGATAGAGTGTAGCTCTATGTAGGAATCCGTAACTCATAGTTTAGAAAGCACAATGACTGATTAAACACATTGCACTAAACCAAAAACAAACCTATCATGGTTTATAGCAATATGTGAACCAGGTTAATATATTTTATTTTTAACATGCTTAGATATAATCTAAACAGTATTTTTTAATGAAAAAAGAGACATTTAATGTAATTTTTTAAAGAGTATAAAATAAATGCTGAGTACTAGACTCTTTTTGTAGATTACAGCTGCTTTTGTAATATTATCCAGAGACTTGTCTCATATTGTCCCTCAGCTCATTGGTGATGGGAACAATTCTTGTTTTGGGTCCTATGGTAGAAGTTATATCTTTTAGAATATGCTGTAGAGACTGTTGTTTACTGTATTTTTCCTTACCCCTCAAAAATGCCCTAGTGCTTTTTTCTGTTTTTTGTATGATTCTGTACAGGTCACTTTTGTTTTGATTCTGTTTTAGGTAATATTTTTCCTTTCCCAGTATTCACTTCTGAAAACATGATTTAATGTCTCTATTATAATTCTTACTGTAGTTGATAATTATATAACAGTGTGGCATAAAATGCTGTGTTTTACAGTCTGGTGATTAGCCCTTCGGCATTCACAATACTGCAGCCTTCTTACCAGTCATAATGCTTTGGGGCTTTACAGTTTTTTTTCCTGAAAGTTAAGGGTGTAACCTTAAATACTTTTTTGGGATAAGACCCATGAAACTCATTTCTGAAGCAAGTTAATAATCTTATTAATAATATATACTTCTTCAATATGATAAAAACAATTTGTAAAGGAAATCAATCCTGATTCTTCACTGTTCCGTGTATAAACACAACTTAATTTTTCCAGTATTTTTGTCAAATAAAGCATCCAGTGCAGCTGACTTAACAGTTAACTGATTGTTCAGTGGGTCACAAATAGGGAAATTATACCATTAATGTAACAAGGCTGAAGTCAGAAATTAGTTAGATTAGAATGTGGGAATTTGGACAGTTTTTAAAAATTGTAAAATGTATATTTTAAAATTAGGGTGATAAATTATATTTGAAGAGTATGGTTAAAAAATAACATATTGAACTAAGTTGGATGAAATTGGTTTTTGTATATGAAAGTTCACGCCAGTATAATTGCATGTCTGATGTGCAACAAAACTTTATTTATGGTTGCAGTAATTATGATAACGTCCATAACCATTGTTTTACTGTTTTATTCTTTTTAAATCCAGAGATATTTTCTTGTTGGAAGCAATCAGGCAGAAACCAAATATCGTGTTTTGAAAATTGATCGCACAGAACCAAAGGATTTAGTTGTTATTGATGACAGAGTGAGTACTTCAACATTTATTTATTTATTTATTAAATTTCTATGACCACCCATCTCCCCCTCAAGGAGGGACTCTGGGCGGTTTACAACTACAACAAAAGATCATTAAAATACAATAAATATAACAATAAAAATACAAATACAATAAAATCCAAGTGGTAGGTGGTTGTTACAGTGAGGATAAAAATATTTAAAATATATGAGGTGGCTCTAAGAGATCAGCCATCCCCAAGCGTGACCACTTTCCTTCTTGCCCCAGGTGAGATCACAGAGCCAAGTTTTTAATTTTTTCCTGAAGTCCAGGAGTGAGGGGGCCTGTCTTATCTCCGGGGGGAGATTGTTCCATAGGGCAGGTGCCGCTGCAGAGAAGGCTCACCTCCGAGACCCCGCTAGCTGGAATTCTTCCATAGAGGGGGTCCGCAGCATGCCCTCTCTGCAAGATTGGGTGGGACGGGACGATGTAATGGGGATGAGGCGGTCCCTCAGATAACATTTGAAATATTATTGTTCAAAAGAAAATATAATAATTCAATTATGCACTGCATTGAATTTAATCTGCATTAAAGTTCTTCAGCACCTTTTTCTTTTTAATACTTATTTTCATAATACTCATTTATCTTTTACATAGTTTCCTAATAAATGAGTTAAGTAAAAGTAAATAAATTGCTTGGAGAGAAGCAGGAACAATTTCTGAATAAAGATAATTAATTATGACATTGCCTCCCCTGATGTGTTTCTTCCTTTGAAAGGGCTCCTTCAGATGAAGAAAGGGCATCTTTGGGTAAAGCTCAATAGGAAAGTATGCCTTAAAAGAACTTAGGTTCATTTTTTGCTCTGAAGGGGAAATTGGAACTTGTGAAATTTGTTCAGGGAAATTCATGAATTTCATCTCCTGTGAGATAATAACAACAAGCCATATTTGTATTAGGAGGGGAGGTGAGATTAAAAGCTTCTTCCTCCATCACTGCTTATTTTTCCTAGGTTGTGGTTCTGAGAACTCTGATTTTGAGCTAAGTCTGCCTGAGTCATATTATTCACAATAAACACCCAGTTTTTCTTAAAAATCTCCCCCCCCCACAAAAATACAATAGAAGTATGGGGGGCAGTCAGAACTTTGTGGGAAAATATAAAATGTTTTGGATTTTAGGCAGCTGTTCTCTTTACCCTACTCTGAAGATAAAATTCTAGTTTTCTTCTCCAGACATTTATTTATATATATATATATATATATATATATATATATATATATATATATATTCAATTTATTCCCCGCCCATCTCCCATACAAGGGACTCTGGGCGGGTTACAACAATCAAAGTTAAAAACAATACAATAATTTTAAAATACAATATAAATAAATAAAATACAAGATGGGGGACGTAGGGAACGTAGCATAGTGTTGCTACGGGGCTAGCCAACCCCAAGAGGCACTCCCACCTCTGTTGTCCCAGGCCAGGTGGCAGAGCCAGGTCTTAAGGGCCTTCCGAAAGGTCAGGAGGGAGGGGGCCAGTCTCACCTCCGGGGGCAAGATATTCCATAGGGCGGGCGCTATCGCAGAGAAGGCACGCCTCCTGGACCCCGCTAGATGGAATTCTCTTGTTGAGGGGGTCCGAAGCACGCCCTCTCTGCATGCACGGGTGGGGCGGGCTGACGTTATTGGGACGAGACGGTCCCTCAGGTATGTATGTATGTGTGTATATATATATATATATATATATATATATATATAGGTATATATATGCCAAACAGGAATGCTTCTTCCTTTTGTTGATTTTTGCCCCTCCCAACAATATTCCATCCACCTATTTTTACTTGGGGCTAAATATATACATGATGAACATTATAAAACAAAGGAGCAATATAAACAAGGGAGAAAGTAGCAATAAGATTCAAATAAAATAATATTTAAAGAGTTAATGGTAATCAAAGACAAAGTTGCATATATTTGTTTGTGTATATACATACAAATATATGTGTGTGGGTGTATGTGTGTGGGTATATGTGTGTGGGTGTGTATACACACAAACAAATATGTAGTGTCACATATCTGTATTAGAGACCTCCAACATTTTTGGGCTGATGGGCTTATTTGAAATTTTGAGAGCCATAGAAACTCTCAGAAAATGTCTGCCATGTGATGAGAAACTTTGCTTATTCATAAAATAGTCACTATGGGCAAAATAACCAATCATAGAATATTGGTTTATCAGAACACACCCTGCCACCTGCACTAGCGTACACCTCAGGATGCTCTCTGATATCCTTGCATACCCTTGTCCCTTTTCTGGCAAATCACCCTTTCAAATCACTCAGTTTTGTCACTTGCATTTTGATTTTTTAAAAGAATGCTTATCAGGCCCACTTGGAGTCAGAGGCATTCTTTGAAATAAAGATAACGATGTAGACTGGTACTTTTGATTTGCAGTATAGTAGGATCCCATTAAAAATACTACATTAAAAGAAATTAAATGTATAAATATGACATGAGACAGGAAGCATTGGTCAGTATCTACAACCATGGTGGACACCCCAGGCATATATCATCAACCTGTCTACATATAACAATAGAAAGAATCTCAGTATTGTTATACCTTCACTGGTGAATCAAATCAAACAAAGCATAGTGCTGTCCTTGAGCTCACACAAATTAGGTACTTCTGCCCTAGGAAGGTGACTGAAACTGCTGTATAGAAGTTAGCATATGCTTTTATTCAATGAAGATTTAATGCATTCAGATATATTTCAATGACTATACATTTTCATTTTCAAGCATGTATATACCCAGCAAGAGGTGAGAGAGCTGCTAGGCCGTTTAGATCTTGGGAACAGGACAAAAATTGGGCAAAAGGGCTCCTCTGGATTATTACGTGCTGTCTCTGCTTTTGGGATAGTAGGTAAGTTCCTTTATTTTTTACTAGCTTATTTGATAATGGCCAAGGCACTGCAAATACGATTTTGGAAATAAGCACAAAACACAAATATGAAACAAAATTCAAACAATGGCTCTGCAAATAAGGATAGGCTAATAATTTGGAGCAGTTACGTGGACTTAAAATCTTTGTAGATCAGTGGCACCTTTAATATGACTTAGAAATCTCTGTTAATTTACACTGTTCCCTTAAATTCAATTCATGACATGTAATACTTGATTGTGTGTGTGTATTTACATAAATAAATAAAAATTCTAGTTTGCTTTTCAACATAACAAATTATATGGTGCCTAATACTAATGGTAAATAAGCAATGTAGAAAAACGATTTAAAAAGAGTTTAAAGACAGAACAGCATCAAAGCAGATGCAAAATGTCATTTTACAGTCTCAGTAAAATACAGCAGATTTTACGGTATCTAAAAGCTTCTGGTGATACTCAACAGTGTGTGATCAGAAAGTAGGATTCCCTTACCAACTTTGCTCAGACTGAAGAAGCTCCTTGGATAAGGAGCGAAATGTTTCCACTGAGAAAATAGAAATCCAGTTGACATGATTCAAGCTACAGACAATTCCACCTGGATGACTGAGAACCTTCATAGACAGATCAGAAAGCAAGTTTGCACAACAGATGTTTACTTTTCCTGTTGGACCCCAGTCAATCCATTAAGTGATAGTGTACCTAATATATCTATAACATAATCAAAAATATATTTCACATTTTAATAAAAATATTTATAATATTCTCTTCATTTACGAAGAAAACATAAACCTAAACATAAACCTTCATTTACAATGGAAACAAAAATCTAAAACCTTGACTAGAAAGTTTAGGCTGTGACATTTATTTATGAGAAATGATGAAAAAAAGATAACATTTATATTTTCTTTTTTTTAAAAAAAAACAGAAGTATTGTTATTTATTTTTTAAAGCCTGTGCTCAGCTCTTCACAATCAAAAGTTTCAATTATAAAAAAGGATACAGTCAACATTCAGCAGAGTACTTTCTCCAACGACAGGAATTAAGATGACAAGCTCAAAACAAATATGGATGTTAACACTTGAAACATGAACTACAGTAGTTGGTATCAACTTATTTATTTATTTGTTTGTTTGTTTGTTTTTCAAATTTATTCCC
The DNA here is from genome assembly GCA_023362775.1 of Charina bottae. Taxonomy (NCBI): domain Eukaryota; kingdom Metazoa; phylum Chordata; class Lepidosauria; order Squamata; family Charinaidae; genus Charina; species Charina bottae. The sequence continues at coordinate 4,016,696 of JALMGJ010000050.1, read as the reverse complement.
CGCCCATCTCCCATGCGAGGGACTCTGGGCGGGTTACAATAAATAATTATTTATTAAATAAATTAATTAATAAACTCATAGCCTCCTTTCAGAATAAACATGCTCCTATGAAACAGTTTATTGCTCAGTCCAATACTGTTCTTCAGAAGGTGGAGGTGAAAATTTTTACACACACACACACAAACATAAAATGGCTAATTTCTTGGGACTGATGCATGATGTCCTGGTTTACGATAAAGTTAACAGTCTAACTTTCTTCGAAAGCTACAGAGTAGCACTAATTGTCAAGAACACATAAAGAAGCCTTTTCCATATGTTAATGTCAATTTACATCCCTCTTTACTGTCAGAAGAAGCACGGCCTGAAAGTAACTGCTATTATAAATTAATGCCACCTTCCTCTATAGTCCAGAATGGAAGGTTAAAAGCCATGAATATCACTTGTTTGTTACTGAACTACTGATATGTGAATTCTCACAAGAACTGCTGTCAACAAGAATGCAGATTTACTATTAATATTTTAGTGGAGATTGGAAAAGCAGCTGTTGTGCAAACAATTACATATTGTTGCTCAATAATCCCATGATATTCAATGAAATTGTTATTATTGTTCAACTGGGACTGTGAAATAAAGGAGTAATTGTGCATTTGACAGACCGTAATGGAAGACCAGTAAACTGTATTCTGCTTGATGCATCATTATCTAGGCAGGGATCATTTATATTGAAAGAGGATCAGTCTGTACCCAATTTCACATTTATATCTTGTTTTCCTTTGTGCAATTCATTGATTTAGAGCAGGAATAGGCACAATGCTGAACCCTAATGTCTGTCAAGTTTAATCGGCATGGACAATGTGAGCGAAGATGGGAGTTATCCAACATTTGTATAGCTACAGACTGCCCATTTCTGACTTAAAGGCTCCAATGACTCCTGTTCATTTTTAAAATATATTATTTTGCATTGCTTCCATGGTTTTGCATATAACACTTTAAGAAATTATACTGATATCACATCCATCTTTTTGTTAACATCTTTATTAAGCAGGTATTGTTTATCCCTAGGAATGAATGTGCAATTTCAATGAGGCCAGAATGAAGCCCAAAAGTGGCAGTGCATAGAAACAATAACATGTTAACAACCTTATATGTGAACTCCCCATATCCAATACAGATCTATTCTGTCTTTTAAAGTATTACTTACTCTGCAAACCCATTTCCAAAGGAGCACATTCAAAATCAGAACCTCCTCCTTGAGCAGAATCCAGTGTTGTGCAAATGGAAATTCCAGCTTCAAAAGTGACTTATGTGATTCCGCTACTTACCAGCAATCATAAAAGTTTTGTTATTGGATTTAAAAGACTTTATAAATAACATGCAGCACAAAGGGCTGCGTCCAAAATTATGCAGTCCCATTTCTGCTCAAACAATAAGGCGCTTCCTTCACTCTGATCTCCATTTCCTTATATTCATCCCAAATCTCTAAAGTAGCTTTCGAGGGTACACTGGGAAATGGAGGAGAAAAAATGTCACTCCACCAGTGGAATGATGCTGTTGGATGCCTCCCAAGGTGACTACATTTTTTATAACAAAAAATGCTGTCATCTTTGCATAAAAGGCCATAGGCAACTTTCACAAAGTTCAGTACAGTATGTTAGCAGAAATTCCGGTGCACAGCTGGAATGCATAGCTATTCCTAAGAACTTCATAATGTTGATTACCAAAGTAGTGTACTTTGTGACCCAAATAAACATTGTTAAAACGCTTGAGTGGTCAGGGTGGATCTTTCCTAAGTTTCTTCTTTAGACTGTTACCCTCTCTTGGACTCCCTTTCCTTTTATCTGATCGTTCCCTAGGCAGCATCTCTTCCCCCTGTTCTCCAAGGTCACCCTCATGTTCCATCACACTCTGGCATGGCCAAGACATTGGAAGGATAAACTGACGGGATAGTATCTGCTAGTCAGATATTTGTTTTGTTTTGTTTTGTTTACTGCAGCATCTTCCTCAGATGATTACTGGCCTCAACTTTGAGAGTTTGTTTTATCCTTTGTAATTCTTCCCTTTTTTCAGTTTTGTGTTTACATGGCTTTCAAAGTCTCTGCCTTCCAAATTATCCTTTAGATTACCTTCAAATTGGGTCAGGTCAGCATCCAGCCACTGGGTGTGCTTGTCTACCATCTTGTAGGTCTGCATGGCCAACTACACTTCGTCATTACTATACTCTTTATATTTTGTATTAAGCATTTTGCAAGATTTCTGTGTGCTGCTCTGATGACAGACTCCTCACATTTGAAATATGCTGCTCAAAAAAATAAAGGGAACACTGAAATAAGACATCCTAGATCTGAATGAATGAAATATTCGTATTAATTACTTTGTTCATTACATAGTTGAATGTGCTGACAACAAAATCACACAAAAAACAATGGAAATCAAATGTAAGCAACCCCTGGAGGTCTGGATGTAGAGTTACACTCAAAAATTAAAGTGGAAAAGAACACTACAGGCTGATCCAACGTTGATGTAATGTCCTTAAAACAAGTCAAAATGAGGCTCAGTAGTGTGTGTGGCCTCCACGCGCCTGTATGACCTCCCTACAACGCTTCGGCATGCTCCTGATGAGGTGGCGGATGGTCTCCTGAGGGATCTCCTCCCACACCTGGACTAAAGCATCCCCCAACTCCTGGACAGTCTGTGGTGCAACGTGGCGTTGGTGGATGGAGCAAGACATGATGTCCCAGATGTGCTCAATTGGATTCAGGTCTGTGGAACAGGCGGGCCAGTCCATAGCATCAATGCCTTCGTCTTGCAGGAACTGCTGGCACACTCCAGCCACATGAGGTCTAGCATTGTCTTGCATTAGGAGGAACCCAGGGCCAACCGCACCAGCATATGGTCTCACAAGGGGTCTGAGGATCTCATCTCGGTACCTAATGACAGTCAGGCTACCTCTAGCGAGCACATGGAGGGCTGTGCGGCCCCCTAAAGAAATGCCACCCCACACCATTACTGACCCACTGCCAAACCGGTCATGCTGGAGGATGTTGCAGGCAGCAGAACGTTCTCCACGGCGTCTCCAGACCCTGTCACGTCTGTCACATGTGCTCAGTGTGAACCTGCTTTCATCTGTGAAGAGCACAGGGCGCCAGTGGCGAAGTTGCCAATCTTGTGTTCTCTGGCAAATGCCAAACATCCTGCACGGTGTTGGGCTGTAAGCACAACCCCCACCTGTGGACGTCGGGCCCTCATACCACCCTCATGGAGTCTGTTTCTGACTGTTTGAGCAGCCACACGCACATTTGTGGCCCACTGGAGGTCATTTTGCAGGGCTCTGGCAGTGCTCCTCCTGTCCCTCCTTGCACAAAGGCGGAGGTAGCGGTCCTGCTGCTGGGTTGTTGCCCTCCTACGGCCTCCTCCACGTCTCCTGATGTACTGACCTGTCTCCTGGTAGCGCCTCCATGCTCTGGACACTACGCTGACAGACACAGCAAACCTTCTTGCCACAGCTCGCATTGATGTGCCATCCTGGATGAGCTGCACTACCTGAGCCACTTGTGTGGGTTGTAGACTCCGTCTCATGCTACCACTAGAGTGGAAGCACCGCCAGCATTCAAAAGTGACCAAACCATCAGCCAGAAAGCATAGGAACTGAGAAGTGGTCTGTGGTCACCACCTGCAGATCCACTCCTTTATTGGGGATGTCTTGCTAACTGCCTATGCTTTCCGCCTGTTGTCTATTCCATGTGCACAACAGCATGTGAAATTGACTGTCAATCAGTGTTGCTACCTAAGTGGACAGTTTGATTTCACAGAAGTGTGATTGACTTGGACTTACATTGTGTTGTTTCAGTGTTCCCTTTATTTTTTTGAGCAGTGTATATTGTGCTGCAAGATCAGGAGAAAACAGTTCACAGTGTGTGGAAGTACTCCTGATCCTCTTGGGATATTTTTATGCTGGTAGTCGTGGGAGTAGTGAAGCCGCAGGGAGATGACAGGAAAAAATCTGTTGTACCTACTTGCTTTCTTTGTATGCAGCATTGTGAAGTGCATCCCAACTGACTATATAAGAAAGGTGTTCCACTGAAGATAGCACCACCATGGAAAAATCCCAATTTTTTGGTGTTTCTTTATTGGAAGCATTTGAAACAGGCTGATGAAAAAAACAAAAAAAAAACCCACCTCTTTTAGAATGCACGCAATTTCACATGGAAGTACTTGGTTGCAACACTTGCTGTTGACTTTGAGCATTCATACCGTTTTCAATTATTACAGTATAAAGAATGACTGTCTAAATAGACAAGTAGCTATAAATCCTTCTTTGTAGAATCACAATAAAAGGTCATTTGCCAGAATCTTTGATTGATAACTGTGATAGATAGAAGGAGTGAAAAGTAAATCTGATGTGTCATGTCAAATATTGTAGAATGTTGAAAATTTTCATTAAGCGAAAAGCTAATAGTCTGGATTTGCTATCTTATTCTGCTGGAAACATACCATACCTTGCAATGCTGAAAAGTTGTTTCAGGTGGAGGCTTAGAAGAACAAAGTATAGAGGAGTCACATTGCAGTGTCAGATACTAATGTAGGTGTGTGAAGTTAGATTTATCTGGTCAGAAGTGGCAGACTACTGAGTTATATGGGGTGTGTGTGTGTGGGGTGTTAAATATAGTTTAAAATTATAAATCTAGGGTTCTTATAATGATGTTACCTCCTCTTGTATCAGCTCTTTTCCTAATAGTTTAACTATGCTCTCTCATTTACTTAGCTGAACAATTAAAATTGTATTTAATACATTCTATGATCAGATAATATAAAACATAAGTTTAAAGGAGTAGAGCACCATGCTTATTTACAGAATGATAGTTTACTTTGCCACAGAAGTTATCCATGTCTCCTTTTGTATATGCATTTTCTTCTCCTTTCCTTTCCTCCTTTTGTTAACTGCCCTCTTTCCTTTCTCTCTTTCCCAATTCTTTTAACTTTCTGCCTTGTCTTCCTTATAAATAAATGTTCAGTTAACTCTTTACTTGCATTTCATCTCAATGAGATATTTTATTTTCCTCAGTTCACCCCAGGCATTGATTTGATGAAATATGCTTTGAGAATGCAATGCATAATTTTGCAAAACAGATGAAGTGAACAGCCATTTTGAAAAATACTTTTCAATTTACATTCGTTAATTATTTAGTGTATAATTTAAGAGGAAAAGCAGGTTACTTCAGCGAAATTCTGTAGATTAAAGATTTATTCAAGAATGATAGTTTCCCTCCCCATCTCTAGTTGTATAAGGTGCTAAAAAGTACTATATAATTATTGCAACCTTGACAGAATTTGTGCTTGTTTTTTAGCCTTCTGGTACTGTATTGAATCAAGTGACAGATACAAAAAATAAGTAGAATAATTTATTCTGTTTCTTGCAGGTTTTGTCAGATTTTTAGAAGGTTATTACATTGTGCTAATTACAAAGAGGAGAAAGATGGCAGATATTGGAGGACATGCAGTATATAAAATAGAAGATACAAATATGATCTACATTCCAAATGACTCTGTACGAGTGAGTCATCCTGATGAAGCAAGGTACTTTTTTTACAGTCTCCATTTTGCTTTAAGATAACAGGGATCAGCAGGTAGTACCATATACTGCTTACCTTAGCTGATCTCGAAGAGCTGTCAGCTGGACTGGGAAGAAGAAAGCAATGGTAAACTACTCCCATATTATTGCCAAGAAAACAACTTAGATATATCCATGTAGTCAAAAGCTTGTATCAAGAGAGTCTTTACCTCTAAGATTAGAAACTTGGGCTCCATTTTATGACAGCTCACAAAAAACATGTGATGCAGAGCCTGGCTCTTACTTTTCATACTAGGGAGTTGATTAGCTTGAACAGATGGCTTGTGGGGAGTTACTAACTTTTTGCCTGTATTTAATGACAGCAAAAAATCAGCAAATTTGAGCAGGAACATTGGGATGGAGAGGGAAAAAGCATTTGAAAAAGCTGTGCTTAGCAAGTAGGGTTGTAGGGCATGGGTTTGTTGCTTCCCTTTCTTTCCAGTGACCATACTCCATATCAGTGGGAAATAAATGAATGTTTCTGCAGTATCAGTTTAAGTAGATATACAACCAATACAGCCTTTGGAAGCTCTAAATTTGCTCCCTTTAGCTTGAATCAATATGCAAAATTCAGACTTTAGACCTGCTTCTAGATTCTTGTTGCTGGATTGTGCTATGCATGTTTAGTCTTGAGAAGAGAGGTAAGATATGATAGTACTCTTCAAATACTTGAAAAGATGTCATATGGAAGGTGGTCAAGACCTATTCCATAGAGAAGGACATAGAATAATGGATTAAAGTCGCAGGAAGGCAGTTTCTGATTGAATGTTGGAAAAGTCTTAGTCATAAGAACAGTTCAATAGTGGAACCAATAATGTCGATAGTTAGAAGGCTGCCCTTCACTGTATGTGTTTGAATGGGGACTAGACAGCTATCTGTTTGGAATGCTTTAATCTAGATTTCTGCACTGGTCAGAGGTTTGGCTTCAGGGATGTAAATGGCCCCATCCAAGTCTATGGTTTTGTGTAATTCATTGGCTATTTTGGGTGCATTACCATGAGGCTCTTAATGCTAGTTAATAGCAGTTCTGTTATAGAAGTATCTATGGATTAAGAACTTGGTTCTTGTGACAAAAGGTATTTTGTTCCATGGGTAATGGAGTGACCTCAAATTATATAGAAGTGGAGATTTAAGAACAGAACTACAGTAGACAATCAAATGTTATTGTCTACTTGGTAAGATGTGATGGTATATACAAGCTCAAGTTTTGTGAAATACCATATACATAATAAGAGACAATGATCTATTTTATGCAACTGCTACCCTTAACATAATATTTTCTTACTAAAGGAAATTGTTCTTATGTGTTTACCTGACATCTTTATTCTTATAGAAGAGGAGAGCATTTTGAAATCAGAAAGGAAAGGTGTAAATTTTTAAAGTCATTGACAACTTAATGAATAAAAACCAAAGTTTTAATTAACGCATGCCAACATCCCTGTATCCCAGCATACATGCCCTTGTAGTGCCAGGGAAATTAAAACAATCCAACATGTCCTCCTTTACTGTAACTTCTGTAAGGACCTTTGAAACAAGATTATAAGTCCTGTTTTACTGTGAGTGTTGTGGAGAATGGACAATTTCTATACCCCCTACCTCTTCTCAGTCTCAAATCATGACATCACCCACACGGTAGCTAAATTTATAACTGCAGCAGTTATAAATTAGGGAATAATTATCTTCAGTCTCAACCTGATAACTCAGTGTCCTTGAACTACTTTATTTTTCCTTCCCTTCCCTTCTCTTTCTCTCTCCTCATCTTATATAACCCTAAATTGTGATTACAATAAACAAGTAGGTGTTAAGTAAGTATCATCAATTATGTTCAACATATTCCAGGTAGAACTTTATTATTTTATTGTATACCTCTACATTTTATCACCACATTTTTAATTATCTAAATGTTTTAATATATTAGTATTTTAATACTCTACTAGACTGTCATACAGCAATATAGCTTGTACTTACTTAACAGTTAAGTATTATTTGCAATTCTTGCTGCCTTACATACTTTAAGTATGGTCTGGTACTCCAGTTCTTACACCCTGTTATTACTTTTCCTCTCCTTTCTTCTCTCTTTTTTGTAAATTACTCACTTTTATCCCATTCCCCTTTCCCCCCTGTAATATTGTTACTGAATTGTACCTGCATCTGGTCATTCACCATAATAAAGTATTTGATTTAACAAATACAGAAGTTTTTGATAAAGGGTGTCATAGGCAGCATATTCTTCCTGCATAAAATATCTTTTATTATTTTTTGTCTTTTCTGTAGATACCTTCGAATTTTTCAGAACGTGGACTTGTCTAGTAATTTTTATTTCAGGTATGTTTCTAATTTGAAGTATTCATTAGAGTTAGCTATTAAACAGTGATGACCTAGAACTGTCATATTCCTCTCTCTTATCTCTTTAGAGTAGTATACTTTAAAATATCCATAAATTGTGCTAATGGCTAAAATACAACATTCCCACAGCTCTCTCCATCTTGCTCACCTCCTTCCCAATATACACAACCTGATCTTTGTTGATCCACTGTCTTCTCTTACTCTGGAATGTACCATGTCAGGTTTCCCGTAATCCCAGATGACTACAACACGGAAGTAACAATATTCCAGATTTTAAGGACTCTGGAATGTAGCATCTTCACTGTGTATTTTCCAGATGTGCTGTAAAAAATGTCTTTGGGCTCCTTTTATCTCAGCTGCTGTCACATTTGCATTCTGTCTACTATCATTACATCATTTTGGAATAATTTTGAGAGGAGAGTTTAGTTCTGTGGTGTTTCATAGGAAAAGTATCTGAAGAATTAAAAACCTTCCATTACACATAAAGCATCCACTGTTAAGGGAAATTGTTTTCAGTCATGCATCTAGATTTCATTTTGCTTTCCTTCAGTGCAACTCTCATGTATATGCCATATCCTTTGAACATATTTTCTTTTGGTATGGGGAAAGATCTGAAAGATCATGTAATATTTAAGTAGGAGAAAAGTTTAAATTGGTGGCATTTAGAAGGCTTTAAATATAGCTTAGAAAGATATCGAATACAGAGCTAAAGGAAAACATCTACTGAATGGGGGGAAAATGGAAGTTGAAAGGGATTAAAAACTTCACAGCCAACTCTAGGTATCATGCTTAGAGTGAGAGAGGGGAAGGGAGACTTCTGCCTAGATGTATCAGATATTGTGCAGCAACAGAGAACAAGAAAGAGCAAGAACCTCATGAAGCAGTACCTTTTATTACTGCATGTTCTGTGAAAATGTGTATCTAGATACTTTTCAAGAAATAGAAACAAGCCTCATGCTGAATGCTGTGAAATCCTCTGATGACTGAGTAGTTCTACTACCACTAGAAATTTTAAGATGTGCAAATGGCGGTAGAAAGGTAGTGAGTAGAAGGTGGCCTGTTGCTAGGAATGACTTTAGTTTCAAAAGAAACTAAAATGGCTGTGTACAACAGTTGCTTCTGTCCACTTTGTCATATGAAATAAAAATTGAGTAGTCGGGAGAAACATAAAAGTACAGGTGGTCCTCGGGTTACGACCACTCATTCAGCGACCATTCAAACTTGCAACGGCGCTGAACAAGGGGGATTTACAACGGGTCTCAGAGTTCCGGCCATTGCAGCATCCCTGCAGTCATGTGATTGTGATATGGGTGCTCGGCGGCTGGCTCACAATTACAATGTTGCAGCAAGCTGCAGTCACATAAATGCAATTTCCGATGTTCCCTGCCAGCTTCCCACAAAAAAAGTCAATGAGGAAGCTGGCAGGAAGTTGGAAGTTCCAGTCACATGAGGTCCTTGCTTATTGACCTGTGCGGTCATCACTTAATGACAGCAACCGGGACTGCCATCGGTAAGCAGCGCAGTCATGTGATGTCACGTTTTACAACCGCGATGCTTAACGACGGCAGTTCTGGTCCCAATTGCTGGCGTAACTTGAGGACTACTTGTAGTTAATACGTGTGTAACAAGAAGAGACAGGTTAGGAATGAACTGGTCCTAAATGAATGTGGATTGAATACAAAGGTGAGTCATCAGGATGAAAAAGTATGTTGAAGTGTTTGATCATACCAGAGAATGAATGAGGATTGAATTGCAAAACAAATATATGAAGGAAGAGTGAATGGGTTGAGAGGAGGAGAAAGATCAAGGAAGTTGTGATTGGATGGAGTTGGTAAAATCCTCAAAAAGAGAGAGAAGTTTAAAGAGCAAAGAATGATGTATGAATTAGTATATGGATATGGTGGAAACAATGATGGTTTGCAAGTACAGAAAGGTATGTAGAGATACTGGTGTAAACTAGATTCGGCTATATTCTTTTTCTTTTTTTTAATGTCCTGCCTTTAATTTATTTGGTTTACCATTTTTTACTCCTTTTCTTCAGTTGCTTACCTCCAAAAAGGAATAGTGTGATGGATTGGAATGCATGGATGGATGGATTCAACCTTGTACCTGATAATATATTATAAAATTATATTTTATGAATAAATTCCATCATTTTGATTTATTGGGCTAGGTAATCTAGAATTGTGACTTTCTCATAATTCACTCAATTTGTCACACATTCACACATATTTGAAATTCGGTCCACAGAGTATACTGATTCTCCAATATCATATTGGATTAATTGGCATTTTATTTCCATGGAGCCATACAATTATTAGAAGACGCAGTACATTAAAGCATCCTGCATTGGAAAACTGGAAAACTTTACTGGATGATGATCAGTAATTTTTTTCAGAATATTTATTTTTTTCTATTTTCATCTGAATTTTAGCTACAGCTATGATCTGTCCCACTCCCTTCAATATAACCTTACTGTTTTGAGAATGCCTCTAGATGTACTTAAAACAGAAACAACCCGAACTCGACAAGAGTGTTTTGATATTTTTGAAGATGAGGGACTCGCTACTCAAGATGGAAGTTGTAAGTATCCTTCGTATGCAACTAAGTACCTGTTTTGTGCTTGGAATGCTTTTAATTGCAGAGACATCTACCTCTTTCAGTTAATCAGTATTTTGTTGAAAGTGTTCAGAGTTAATAAAAGATTACATAAAGTATTGATTACACCTAGTTTGCTTTTTTAAAGCAAGACAATTTGTATAAATTATTGATCACTTATTTTGGTTAAATAAACATATAAGTTAAGAGAATAATTTAGACAAGTGATGATGATTATTTTATAAATATTCATTTATTTGAAGGATCATTGGTCATGGATTTATTTATGAATTAGGAATTTATCTCCTGTGGCATATAACTAATACCAATAGATACTAATGCCAAATACTAATGGAAAAGATATTGTGGTTCTCTTATATCTTTGGGTTATAAACATTAATAATTGAATAAAAAACCTTCAGTTTTAGCTCAGTGATGTGAAGTAATTCAAATTAAATCATGCTTAATTATTTATACCAGTTATCCCTTCCCACAAGTTACTGCTGTAAATGTGTGAATAATTCTCTTGTACCTCAGAATTTTCTACAAGTTGTAGTCCAGCATATCTGGAGGACATAAGGCTGGAAAGATTATGTAGGACTATGGTCTCACCTAGGCAGTATGCAAATCTTACATAATTCTGAGGAAGACTGCATACGATTTCATTCTATAAACAAAGCAAGTAGAAGCCAAGTAGTGTCCTTTTACTAGTGATAGGCTCCAAAAATGTACTAGAAAGGGGGGCATTTGGCATCTTCCTATGCTGTCAGATAGAAGGTTGTAAGATCTCATAAAGCAGATTTTGGTTGGTATAGAATTAAAAGTAGTAGTCACTTTTCCTGTGCTGTTGCTGAAAGCCTTCTGTCAACAAAGCAACTCAATTTGAATTCCACCAGTTTCTTAAAGAAGTGGAGAAGAGTGGAACTTTCTTACATGTCTTTTTGGATCAAGGAATGTGCTTCCCATAGTGGCTCATACCCTCTTCCCTTTCTTTTCCTTTAACAAAGCACAGGCCTTGCTTGGCATTGCAGAGTAAAGGGTAAGAACTCTACCATATCAGATCAAAAGGTGATATAGATATACATCTTGTTTCCAGTAACAATAAGCAAAATGCTTCTGGTATTCAATGTGTCTAATCTTATGTAATGATGCAGACATTAGATGGCTCTTTCTGTTTGTGTTCCAAAACATCCTTAGCGTGGCCAGGACCTCTGGCCTTTGTTTATTCACCAGTTATATTGCAAGTTAATAAAGATAGATCCTTACCTACATAGATATGTGTGTGGTTTAAATTGAAAATGAGCAGTGTAACTTAAGGCTCAACATGCTCTTACTGTTTTTGCAATAATTTTTCAGGTGTATTTGGAATTTGCAGTGAGCCTTACAGAAAATATGTGTGGAATGGGAAATTGCTTGACGTTGTCAAAACTGCAGTTCATCGAGACTGGCTTTTGTATGTTATTCATGGATTTTGTGGGCAGTCGAGTATCCTTCTTCCGTTAGATATTAATGTTTGTTACAGTAACAGCAAATTGCTATTCTAGAAAGAAAACTGAATCATGGTAACATACAATAAAGTCCTTGCTCAGGTTCTTTGTATGTGGTTATTAAACTCACCCACAAATTAATTAGCTGTTTTTAAAAGAACCTCTTAGATCCTAAGAGCTTTTCAGTTTTCATCTACACGCAGATAATGAAGCACAATGAAGGAAAATTCTTATTCTAAGCATGCCTATTACGAGAAATCATGAATGGGGTTAGCATTACCAGTGAAGAAATAAGGGCCAGATAAAGGCTCCGTTTCCTACCACGATGACTGTGTCAGACTTACTACACTGTGAAATTAGGTTGCAATGGAATAATTGAGCATACTCCCTTTGGAGCAGATAGTAGAATAGCTAACAGAACTTAATTACTATTAAAATGCACTTTTGATAAATATAACAGAAAAATGAAACAGATATACCAAAGTAAATGATCTTATTTATTATTTTAGAGTACATATATAAATGTTCTAGATTGCATCTGATACTTGGTTCAAGAAAAGTTCTTCTATTTAATGAAGTTTTAGATGAGTTGAAGAGGGAGCAATGTGATTTTTGTGTATTTCCCCTTTTTAAAAAAATAGTTTTTATTAAAAGATTTTACATATATAATAAGAAACACATTCAAAGAAAGAGAAATAGTAGTAGTAGTGAAGTTTATTGTTGTAATCACAGGTCATAGCATAAGAAAGAGAAAGTTTGGTCTAGCGGTTAAGGCAACGGGCTAGAAACCAGGAGACTGTGCGTTGTAGTCCCGCCTTGGGCATGAAAGCCGGCTGGGTGACCTTGGGCCAGTCTCTCTCTCTCAGCCCAACTCACCTCACAGGGTTGCTGTTGTGGGGGAAATAGGAGGAGGAAGTAGTATTAGGTATGTTCGCCGCCTTGAGTCATTTACAAATAATAAAGGCAGAATAGAAAATAGATAAAAAAATAAAAAAATAAATAGTAGAAGTGAAAGAGAAAAAGAAAAAGAATGGAAAGGAAAAAAGAGAAAGAAAAAAAGGAGATAGGAAAAAGAAAATAAAAGAACAGAAGACATGAAAAGAAATATAAAAAAATAGCTTCCAATCTTCCTCTCTGCAGTTATACATACAATTCTAATCAAACCTCTCTAAGATTACATTGTAATTCCCTTCTTTCTATGACCTATTCTTTTCTAATCATCAAAACACTAAGTCAGAAAATCATTTTCTTTTTTATGCAAAAAGTCCATAAGGGGTTTCCAGTCATTGATGAATGTCAATAATGACCTTTCTCTAATCAAAGAAGTCAGTTTGCCCATCTCAGCAAGTTCTGTCAATTTCTCCAACCATTCCTCCATGGTGGGTAGTCCTTCCTTAACAGCCTGGCTGCTGGGCTGGGCAGGCTTCGGCTGCAGAAAAAGAAGAAAAAATGCTAAAGGCAGCCCCTCAATGGCAGCATGCCAAAACGCCCCTTTTCGCCACACCCCTGGGTGGTGTTGGAGCTGGCTTCGGCTGCGGAAAAATAAAAAAAAAATAGTAAAGGCAGCCCCTTTGCAAAGAGCTGCTGGGCGGAGCTGAGCTAGCTTCGCTTAAAAAAAAATCTAGCTTAGCCCTGCCCAAGAGCCTTTTGCAAAGGGGCTGCCTTTACTATTTTTTTTTCTTTTTCGAATGTGAAGCTAGCTCAGCCCTGCCCAGCAGCTCTTTGCAAAGGGGCTGCTTTGGGCTCCCCACCCCCGCAGCTGAAGCCCGGCCCGGCCCGGCCCAGCAGCCAGGGTGGGCACACCTCATCAGCAGTTAGGAGCAAGAAGCTGGTGAAGGTCAGCTGGGCAGCGGAGCACAGGGTGGCAGGTGCCTGAGGGTGCAGGGTGGTGAGGGGGACTGCAGCTGGGACTAGGCTGGGGCAGCTGCAGCTTCCCAGGGCGTGACAAGCAGCCTCAGAGCCACGTGGTTCTGGGGTTGCTTGCCGCCCAGCAAGACAGGGTGCAGGGCGGCCAGAAGGGCAGAGATGGGGGGGGATAGGCGGGTGGGGGGAGTGGGGGCAGTCGCTTACTTTACTGAGGCTCGGTACTGGCCGGGACCAAGCCCAGAATGGATTGGGGTGGGTGCTCGGCTAATGACTGGTAAAATTCATTTAACAATGAAGAGGAAATGCCAGGATTGCCATTGCAAAGCGATTCAGTCACGTGACATCTCGCTTTACGACTGCATAGTTTAGTGACAGAAATTCCAGTCCCAATTACCATCGTTAAGCGAGGACTACCTGTATAATAATCTTGCCGCAGTAATCATATATTGAAATAATCTTCCATGACTCTTTTCTAACTCTGTATCCATCAGTCCTAAAAGGAAAAGTTCTGGCTTCAACTGAATATTAATCTTTAAAATCCTCTGTATCAATGTGTGTATTTGAATCCAATTTTTTTTAGTGTTTTTACAATTCTAGATAATTTCTCTGGTGTCATGTATCTATGATGCATCATTTTATAAAAATTCTCTTTAAAATCATAACCTACTGTAAATTTCAACCCTTTTGACCACATCATTGTCAAAATATTTGTAAGAGGCTGGCAGACCATCTGGACCAGGTGCCTTTCCTGTTTTAGTCTTTTTAATAGCTTCTCAAACTTGCCTTGTTGTTATAGTTCCATTCAAAATTTGTCTCTGATTCTCTGTAATCTTCGGTAAATTCTGTTTATGTAAATATTCATCCAATTTTTCCAAGGAAATTTCTTGACATTTATATATAAAAGTGTGTTTCCACTTCTTGATGCAGTCATCTTTAGACCTCAAAACTGCTTCAGAGAGTTGGGGAAAGTTTTGGAACAGCAAGGAAAAACAGGAAGAGAGACAAAAGGGGAACTGGCAGAAATTCCCTTCTCCATTTTCAAAACTTTGAGAGGTCTAAAAAGATTTCTGTGAACATCAGCACTGGATACAGCTCCTTGTGCTTAAGATTATGATTTATTTTTTATATCAGCTTTTAAATATTTCTTATATAATTCTTTCTTCTGAAGGAGCCCAGAGCAGTGTAGAAAAAGAACAGTAAAAGCAAACAAGCCACTTATCCTAATTCACTTATTCTACTTTATCCTAAGTCACTTATTGTACTTTGGCTGAAATACTATTGATTTTAAAAGTGCCTCAATGCCTAATGGTTGCAGGTTAAGTTGTACTGTTTATAAGAAAAGAAGACTTTTAAGGGCAGAAAGATACCAAGCCCAGAAAATACCAGATAGAAATTAATATTGAAGGAAGAGCAGAAAATGATATATCCTAGTACAAAACTACAATGACAAAAACATTAATAAATGAAGTACACCATAGGCTATGGTGTACTTCATTTATTAATGTTTTTGTCATGTTAGTTCAAATGAAACAAACGTATATTAAAAGTTTGTGTTAATTCAGTGGCTAGATTGCTTTATGGTTTTCCTGCTGGAGTAAAGATTATTTTACCAAGATTGGTATTTTTATAAAATGATGTATCATTGATGCATGAGGTAATGTATGTTTGTACTAGATTAAAAATCACATCCGTGCCTGAAAAGGCCAGCCTTTAACATCAGTTATTCCTTATTGTGCAGAGTTGCCTAAGCAAAGTTGTTAATTGAAGATGGGCTCCAAGGACACCCTCTTTTCTTGGTGGTCTAGTGGCCCCTTGCAAACCCACAAGACATTGGATATTGAGGCTTTTCTGTATTACTTTGAATGGTCTTATGTCTAGGTTTCACATATCCACGGTCTTTGAAAAGTTCTGGCAGGAAATATTGAACTATATTATATGATCTAAAGTTCATAAATGCATAGGAATAGTTCAACCTGTGCTTTCCCTTACAGAATTTACTGCAATCCTGCAGTAGTACTCTTAAATCCAACTACCTGGATTTGAAGAACAAAATATGATTTGGAATATATGTTGCACCTGTCAGAAACAGCATGAATCAAACCAAAAACTTATTGCTCTGAAAAAATGCAGCTGCTTTAAGGGGTTACAGGCAGGAGCTATATGTGTGCCCTCTTGGCAGTCCAAGTCACATTCGCTCTTCAAATCTGGATTGTTGCATAGTTGTATAGTACTTTTTTTTAAATCGGTTCAATCGTGTCCAATTCTCGGAGACTGCCTGGACAAATCCCTGCAGTTTTCTTGGCAAGGTTTTTCAGAAGTGTTTTTCCCTTGCCTGCTTCCTAGGGCTGAGAGAGAGTGACTGGCCAAAGGTCACCCAGCTGGCTTCATGCCTAAGGTGGGACTAGAACTCACGGTCTCCTGGTTTCTAGCCTGGTGCCTTCACCACTACACCAAATTGGCACTACATTACTGTTATAACTGGCCTGAAATAGAAGAAATAAGAGAGGGAAGGATTTTCTAGCTTCACCTTCTATTTTATTTACTTCCTTTCGAAAAACACAACTGATAAGTCCTAGCTCTTACAGGAAAAAGATTAAATGTATACTGTATTTTAAAGTTTAGGTACCATGATTCAATGAACCCTTAAGTGAACAGAAGCTAGTGTAAGCTCTACATAGTTCAGAGTTAAACATGACATGTTTTTGCACATTTCAATCATACTTACTATTTATGTGCTGTTGAAGATTAAAAATGACAAAACAGTGAATACCGCAGGTGCATAAATAAGAACACCTTTCAGTCAGTACTTGGTAATACATAATTGGATCCAGGATATATCTATTTTGGAAAAGTTTGTGTTCTGAAAGTTATATGATGATGCAATACGTTTCTGTATGATTTAGATTTAATGATAAGCTTAAGGATTGAATTAAATTTACAGTATATTCTCTATAATTGTATAGAGAATTCAATTAAAGAGTCACTTTTATGTGAGATGGGCGGCTATATAAATGTGATATATAAATAAATATATAAATAATTATTTGGATTTTTTTTGTTAATCAGCTTTTTTCTTTTGTCACATTTAATTTATTTTAATCACTATACAGTAATATAGCTAGGTTCCTTTCTTTACTGTATAATCTTTTTTTCTGTTGGTGTCATGGCGTTTTTGTTTAAGATTTCACTATTTAAATAAATAAAGAGTACTTTGTTATACTTCCTTTGGTAGGAAAAATGGCTTCTAAATGTTTTCTGTAGTCATCTAAGAGTCTATCTATCCTAGCTTTTAGTATTTTTCCCACTCTTCTTTGCAGAAATTGTCTAACTCAGAAATATTCTTCAAGAAAACTGGGAAAAATGCCATCATGTTGATATTTAGTTGAATCTATTCTTTTGTTCACCCGCATATTATTTCTTGTGCTATTGGCTGTTGCACAACCTCAGATCATCATAATATTGCTTAATAGTTGACAAGATAGTAGAGATTTTTCATTATCTTGCCTTGAATTCAACAGTCTCAAGAATTCAGTCTTTTTAAACAGTGTTTCTCACAGTAGAAATTGTTAGCTGAAAGTAGTTAGAATTTTTTTTTATAAACCTTACCCTGTTTTGTAAGAGTGGATTGTCTTGGTTTTCAAATGCTTGGATAGTTGCTTAAAGGAATCCATTGTTATTAAAAATAGAAAGAACAATCACAACCAGAGATTTAGAAGAGTCGGAGTATTTGTTTACCTCTGAAATTATCTCAGTCTGGTTAATTGTGCCGTAGGCATAACGAGTAACAAATCTGGGGCTTTACTGGTAGCTTTACTGTATAGTGTTGATTTTTCTTTTTAAAAAGCAGCACTGAATCAATTGGAATGGTGTCCAAGCTTCTGCACCTGCTGTATTCACTGTTTTCTTATTTAAGAAAAAAAAAACCTGCACGATTTCCCGAAAGATACGATGTTTAACTTTGTACCATGCAGAGGTTGTGTCAGCTTATGTTCACTAAGGGATTCACAGAAACATACAATTTGACCAGCAGTGCCTGACTTTTTTTGCATTCAACTCTAAATAGAATTTCTGCCTTCCTTGCTTTTTGTTAGGGGAGTTTGAAAGATTAAAATGTCATGTTGATAGACTAAGAGAACATTCTTTTTTAAAATGAGAACTGTACACTTGCTCTATGTTTATGTATATGCCAGGACTAAAAGGAAGTTAAAGAAGAATGTGGGGTAGTGAATGACATATATTTATAAACCTTATCTTGGTTTCCAAGAACTGCTTATTTATGGTCGTCCAGTGTATGTCACTTTGATAGCTAGAAGATCAAGTAAATTTGCTGGAACACGGTTTCTAAAGAGAGGAGCAAACTGTGAGGTAATTATCTATCTATCTATCTATATCTCAACAGTTTTCATCATTGTATGAAAATGTTGCATGAGATGTACTTTGCTATGAGATGTATTTTGCTATGGAGACCCTCACCCCACCCGCCAGGCTTGGACTTTGTAGTAGCTATGTTTTGCCATTTAGGCAACTCTAGAAGAAAACCTAAACCATGCATTTTTTTCCTTATTTTTGGAAAGTGTATATCAAGTAGTCCAAGACAAGCTAGTTTACACTTCATTTGTTTTATTAATAATATGCTAAATCATCTCAAATAAAATTAATCTCTGCATCTGTTATTGTTAGATGCAAAGATTCCAGGGGTTTGTATATGCTTATGTATATTGTAATTTTATGATTGCAATGTATGTGCCCACAGAAATGTTCATTTGGGCATTTTAGATTTAAGATTTCTCTGACAAAACACTGACAAATTAGAAGAATTTAGACTTTTATCCTTATAAATCCATACGAGCATCAAGGTCAAACTGTTTAATCGGGTTGCAAACCTAGGGATTTATTCAGAACTGCTTGGCTGCTGCCGCCACCTCCTCCTCCTCCTCCTCCTCATGCCTGGGAATATATTGATATTCATTTACACAAGCTAATTTCTTAAATATGCATTAAGGTGGAAGGCCTTTCCCCCCCTGAGTTTTGGAGATCAGTAATTGTGGGATGATACATTTTTTTCCTATGGGCTATCTCAGTTCTGCTGTGGTACTGTCCTTCACTCTTTTCCTCTTCCTTCCAATTGCCCCACGGACACCCCAGATATCCAAGCCCCATAGAGCAAATGTGAATAGTATCTAAGAATTGTAGAGATTAAGAATCTATTTTACTAGTGTTAGGGTATCCATCAGTACATCAGCATTTTTTAATCAACCGTATGGATGCAGAATTGAAGTAGAGCTATATTTAATGTCATGACCATCTGCTTCACTCCATCAATATTAGTCTATATCGAAGTGACTTTCTGTTTCTAGTTGCACGGCAGAATACTTTTCAGGGCACCACATGCCATGATTGTGAATGCATAGTTAGATACTTATGAAGCACAGTGTTCTCTTGCACTCATGATAATCTGGTTTGGAGTAACTGGGTTTAGGAACAGAAAGTAAAACTACGATTTCAGTGTAGATGAAAGCAAAACTGAAATTAATGAGACATTTTTCCAAAGAATTTTATTTAGATCTAGAGTTACAGACATTAATGTCGAATCATTAAGACAGTGCAATGAATCATAATCAATGATTTTTTGTTTTTGCTATGCTAAAACTAAAACTAGTTGATAATTGGGTGATACCACTTTTGAAGATGATGCTGATAATTTGAAGTATCATAATGTTACTGCTTCTTTTTTCATACAGGGAGATGTAGCGAATGAAGTAGAAACTGAGCAAATACTTTATGATGCTTCAGTAATGTCATTTTCTGCCGGAAGCTATTCATCTTACGTCCAAGTGCGAGGTTCTGTCCCTCTGTATTGGTCTCAGGACATATCAACTATGATGCCTAAACCACCAATTACATGTATGTACAAAATATTAATTTGTAGGTTGTGTGCAGATTATGTCTATGAAGGTTCTCAGTCATCCAGGTAGAATTGTCTGTAGCTTGAATCATGTCAACTGGATTTCTATTTTCTCAGTGGAAACGTTTCGCTCCTTATCCAAGGAGCTTCTTCAGTCTGAGCAAAGTTAGTAAGGGAATCCTTAAATATGTTTCTAGGGTGGCTGTGTGACCTTGCACCTGGGGCTAGGTCATGGTTATTTTGAGATGTTATTTCTAAGTCCCTTTATCATCTAAAGGAGGATCGTTAAGATTACCATGCTGCTGTTGAGCTTGCGAAATTGTCTTAATCTCCCTAGGCACAGAAGGCAAAGCAGGAAGGAAGATAGGGGAAAGATTGTGCCTGAGGCCCCCACCTCTATTCAAGGAAGGATTTTCCAAGTTGGCATAAATGGATTCCTTGACCCCTCTCTCAAACCACCTATCTTCTCTGTCTAAAATGTGAACATTAATGTCCTCAATGTGCAGATTATGTACTGTTAAATTACTGACTCTTGTGCTTCCAAGCTGTAGTTCCAAGATGGGGAAATAATACTTTGACCAGTCGTAGCTAATTGTAGTAAAAGCTTTCCAATGATAGTGTTAATAATATATACTCTGGTTATGCAATCTATATACTGTAACCACAACTGGATAATGGCCATGAAACCTGTGAATATTTTCTAGATAAGGCATTTCAAGACATAGAAAAATATTTTTTCTTCCTCTTCCTCTTCCTCTTCCTCTTCCTCACACACACACTCTTAATGTACCTCTTTCTTCTTTTCTAAGGGCAGCTGGCTAGTCTTGCAGATAACCTCCCAACTGAAGTTTAAACAGGCAGGATCATGTTGTTATATCAGGAACAGAGCTTGTGCAGGCAGGTACCATGAGAAGGTTTTTTTAAAAACAGTTTAACATGTTGAATAGTGAGGGAAAGGCTACTCTTTCAAAATAAATGTATTGATCATTTATTTGTCTTTATTGTTAGTAACTTGATATTTAAGAATTCAAGGTTTATATAGGAGGTTTTGGTAGAGTTGAGTGACATCTACATGAGTGCTCATAACCCTTTATATTTATTCATTTGTGTAGATTATTTATCATCTTGGGGATTTCAAGGCAGACTACCCTCCCTAAAATACATAGAAGAAAAGCGAAGTGAAATAAAAATATACTTTCAAAATTAAAACAATAATAACCATAATACAATAATGAAAAGGCATAAGTATTTTTCTAGAGTGGGTGATAGGGCACAGGCAGGTTGTAACTGTTAAATCCAGTATACAAGAATAAAAAGCCAAGTCTTAATTTATTACCAAAATGTGGCTACTTTTGATGCCAGTCTGGTCTCCAGGGGAAGCAGGACTGCTGCAACAGAGAAGACCCTCTCCTACATTGTCACACTTCTTCCAAGCAAGTGCACAACAGAAAAATATATGATTGTAATAAAGTGTTATAAGGTGGGAGGGTGGATTATTTAAATCTCACTAGCAGACCTTCTTCCAAGGGTCCCTCAGTAGAAGATAGTGATAATCTGCCACTAGTCAACTTGAAATTCCTGACATCTCCTACAGTAGGCTGTCCAGCTGTAAAGTTCTTAGCCTTTTCACTAAAGACTTCTTCCTTCAGCCCAGCTTCAGGAGAAGAGAAAGGAAGATGCTTTGGCTCTTCCTTCTCAAAGCCTATAAATATAGAACAAGAACAAAACTATTGGCAAATATCTTGAAAGCAGAAAAGATAGGTGTACCTGTTTACGGATCCCATCTTCCTAATGACGATATGGTTAAATGATAAAGATGCTAAATCAGGGGTGGGGAACCTTTTTTCTGCCAAGGGCCATTTTGACATTTATAACATCATTCGAGGGGTGGGGTTTGTGGGCAGGAGCCAATCATGCGGAAGGGGGCAGGGTTTGTGGGCGGGAGCCAATTGTGCAGAAGGGGGCGGGGTTTGCGGGCAGGAGCCAATCACATGGAAGGGGAGTGGTTTGCAGGCGGGAGCCAATTGCGTGCACTGGGGGGCTGCCACGTCCGCTGCTGTCGTCCCTGCTGCCGCTGCTGCACCCACTGCTGCCACACCTGCCGTGCCTGCCGCCGCCACGCCCGCCTCCGCCTCCACAGCTGCCATGCCCGCCACTGCCATGCCCCCTCTGCTGCGCCCGCTGCTGCCACGCCGGACTAATTCCTTTCGCGGGCCTTATACTGCCTGCGGGCCGGACGTTGCCCACCCCTGTGCTAAATTGATTACATTGGTTATGTGATTGCCTGGATTAAAGTTTATGGGAAACAAAAGATGAACTCTGCTTATTCAGGCCTCTTAGCATTCACTGGAAGTGAATAATGTAATTGTAAACAACGGTTATGAAATAAGTTGTAGAAGAAGTACATATACATAATTTGTCAACATATTTTTAAAGCATAGTTTACAAGTTTGCTAAATGCAAATGACTGTGGATTGAGAACATTTAATAAGTATTACCCACTGCAGGGTTGAGAGTGGTAGTGTTTGATCAACAGAGCTATGACAGTATTTTTAGAAGTTTGAGACTATTCAATAATATATTAATTTAGTTAACTGGCTGTTAAAAACATGTTCCTATCTTTTTCACCTATCACTTATATAGAAGAATTAGTGCTGCTTGCTTCTTCCTATATGCTGCTTAGGCTAACAGAACAGAACTTAAAAGTCATATTAGACACTTAAAAGACATGAAACTATTGCTGCTTTGTTGTCTTTTTTGCTCTCAAATAGAAAAGATAAGTAGAATTGTGTTGTTGCATTACGGATTTCTTTGACCTACCTCAACTAGTTATATAAGATGGAGCCAGGGGATGGAAAATATGATGAGAAATCATGCATTGTATGTTTTAAAACTCATCAAAAAAGAAAGTAAAAAGACAGTTGTATCCAAGTAGTATCACTTCATTGATCCAGCAAAACTTCAGATAGTGAAATTAAGAGTGATTTCCCTCTTTTCCCTTTATCCCATCTACATTGCCCAGTTGGTTAAGCTTTTTGAACAACATAGTAAGTGGTACAGAAAGCTGCAGAAAGGAGCAAAAATCATGGTTGCACTTTGATATGAAAGTGGATCAAACCCACAATCCAGTTATGTTGACTATTAAAAGGAAAAGGAATACATTCCGATGGAGATTAAATGAGACAATTTTAAGGAAAAATGAAACAGTTGATACATGTAAAAAAAAGTTAAGAGAATTCTTCCAACTGAATTTAGATAAAGGCACTAATGTTCAGTTTGTTTGGGATGCCAGCAAAGCTTATATGAGGGGCTACTTTATCCAATATAATGCTCAGATGAGGAGAAGAAAACGAGAGAAAATCCAACTGATTTTAGATGAAATTAAAAACAAAGAGACTTGTTTGAGAGATAACCCATTAGATGAAACATTGATGACACAAATTTTTACAAAAACAAATGTCAATGATATTGATACAGGAATTAGAGACTCAAATTAAATTGGTGAAACAGAAGCATTTTGAATTTGCAAATAAACCAGGTAGATGGTTAGCTTATAAATTACGCAAACAAAGACAAAAGAATTTAATTTCTAAAATACAACATGAGGAGAGAACTTTGGTAGACAACGTAGGTATCCAAGAAGCCTTTCATTGTTATTATTCATCATTATATAAAAAGCAAGATGTTTCATTAGATGACATTGACAAATATTTGAGTAAACAAAAATTAACTGTTCTCACTGATCAGCAAAAGTTATTGCTTAATAACCCTGTAACGGTAGAGGAAATGTCAACTGCTGTTAAGAAAATTAATAGTGGAAAACCGCCTGGTCCCGATGGTTTATCAGCGGCTTATTATAAATGCTTTGAGGATGAACTTTGTCTTCCTTTACAAAAGACTATGAATTCGATTCTAGAAACAGGTGTAATGCCAGAAACATTGAAAGAAGCTCATATTGCATTGATTCCAAAAGATCAACAAGATTTGACTTTAACGAAGAATTACAGACCAATATCTTTATTAAACAGTGACTATAAGATATTTACAACAGTGTTGGCAGAAAGAATGAAAATTATTCTTAAGGATCTTATCCATGGGGATCGGGCAGGATTTTTGCCTAAGAGACAAATTCGAGATAATGTTCGAAATGTTTTGGATATATTGGAGTACCTAGAACAACATAATGAAAAACAGACTGCTTTGATATTTGTAGATGCTGAAAAAGCCTTTGACAATTTAAATTGGCCTTTTTTGTTTAAAGTATTGGAATCTATGAATTTTGGGGGAAACTTTATTAAATGGATTAAATCCATATATACCCCCCAAACCGCTAAAATAATTGTTAATGGCAATCTCAGTAAACCATGTGAAATTCAAAAAGGTACAAGACAAGGATGTCCTTTATCTCCACTTTTGTTTATACTGGTCTTTGAAGTTTTACTTAGAGACATCAGACAAGATGATTGTATAAGAGTCAAAAAAGAACTTTATAAGCTAAGAGCCTTTGCTGTCGACCTAGTCATTACTTTAGAAAACCCATTGGATGGGATTGAGTTACGAATGCAGAAATTGAAAGACTTTGGGTCGCTAGCAGGGTTCAAAGTGAATTTACAGAAAACAAAAGCTTTAACTAAGAATATGAATTGCCACCAACAAGAGAAATTGAGAGAATTAACTGAATTTATAATGGAAAAAAAGTAAAATATTTGGGAATACATTTAACATCAAAGAATGTCAATTTGTTTCAGAATAATTACTTTTCACTTTGGACAGATATAAAAAAAGACTTAGATCAGAGGGAGAAACTGCAACTATCACTATTAGGTAGAATATCAGTGATTAAAATGAATATCTTGCCAAGAATTTTATACCTTTTCCAAACAGTACCTATACTGGCTTCAGAAGTGCCTTTTAAATGATGGCAGCGTGATATATCTAAGTTTGTATGGCAAGGGAAAAAACCAAGAATAAAATATAAAGTTTTGCAAGACTCAAAAGAAAGAGGTGGCTTGGGCCTCCCAGATTTGAAATTATATTATTCAGCATGTTGTTTAGTGAAGATACCCTGGAGAAGAAGCTGATGCTAGGGAAAGTGGAAGGCAAAAGGAAGAGGGGCCGACCAAGGGCAAGATGGATGGATGATATTCTGGAGGTGACAGACTCAACCATGGGGGAGCTGGGGATGGTGACAGCCGACAGGAAGCTCTGGCGTGGGCTGGTCCATGAAGTCACGAAGAGTCGGAAGCGACTGAATGAATAAACAACAACAAATGTTGTTTAGTATGGCTTAAAGAATGGATTGTTTTGAAAAATGAAAAACTATTGAATTTAGAAGGTCATGATTTAAGATTTGGATGGCATGGATATTTATGGTATGACAAAGTTAAAGTTAATGTGGACTTTAAAAATCATTATATTAGAAGATCTTTGTTAAAGATTTGGAATAAACATAGGTCAACTTTATGTCACAAGATGCCTTTATGGATTTCTACACAAGAAGCATTCTATAGAACTGAAACAAGAGATAAAGACAAATGGTTGACTTATAAGGACTTGTTAGAAAAAGAACAAGGAGAACAAAAAATTAAATCAAAAGAACAACTTGCCTCGGAAGGACATACTTTTCAATGGCTTTCCTATATGCAGCTTATAGAGAAATTCAAGTTAGCTAAAAAAGATTTTGGATTTGAACAGAGTAAATCAGAATTTGAAATACAACTTTGTGAAACAGACGAACATTTAATTGCTAAAATGTATAAACTACTGTTGAGAGGGGAAATGGTGGAAGAACAAGTTAAAGATTGTATGATTAAATCGGCAAAAAATATTGGTCATAACATACATATGCAGCAATGGGAAAATATGTGGTCTAAAGGATTGAAGTTTACTCTGTGTTATAATTTGAAAGAAAATTTCTATAAGATGATGTATCGATGGTATATGACCTCCAAAAAACTTGCAAAAATATATGGGACTGTTTCCAACATTTGTTGGAAATGTAATAAACAAGAGGGGTCGTTTTACCATATGTGGTGGACATGTTAGATTGGAAAGAAATTTTGGACCCAAATACTGTACATACGCTGATGCAGAGTATACTACAAATACAGATTCCGTTTAAACCAGAATTATTTCTGTTGGGAATATTGGACTTACAAATAGAAAAACATTTTGTTAGAATTATACAATATATGATAACAGCAGCAAGACTTCTTTATGCACAATTTTGGAAAACTCAGACTTTACCAACAGTACAAGAGTGGATGTTAAAATTGATGGACATGGCAGAAAATGATAAATTGACTTGTTTATTGAAAGAAAACTCAAGTTATCAATATCTCAAAGAGTGGAAACCATTGATGGATTATTTGCGAAATGCAGGAGGGGCGAAGCTTACATGTGGTTTTGAAGAGTAGATTAAATATAATAGAGTATATTAGACAAAGAATTATTTCTATCTATTGTATGAAAAACCAACATTTAAGGCAGATTCTTTTATCTACGTGACCAGACATAGATTGGAAGTAACCTATTTTTCATATCTTTTTCTTTTTCTTACTTTACTACACTTTTTCTTTTCTTTTTCTTGATTTTGTATTTCTATTTCTTTTTCCGTTTCTAACTTTTAACTATGTATTTTAAAATCCTAATAAAATTTATAAAAAAAAAGAAAGAAAAGAAAGTGGATCAAACCATTCTATCAGCAAAATGATAGTACTATAAGTGAATGCAATCCATTATTACAATATACAGTGTAGACTGTAGCAGCCACTATGTAGGACAGACCAGCAGAAGACTAGCAGAGCTCATCCATGAACACCAGCTAGCAGTCAGAAGACACGATGAAAACTCCTTAATCTCACAACACATGGACAGACTCAACCATACTTTCAACTGGGAAACTGTGAGCATCTTCAACCAAGCCAAATCCAAAAACGCTAGAGAATTCCTGGAAGCTTGGCACTCAGACAAATCAACCATCAACAGACACATAGAGATAAAAACATTTACATACCATTCATAAGAGACAACAGAAAAGCCAGAAGACCAGAACACCTCCTTGACAGCAATCATCACCCAGATATGCAAAGGTTAACACCAGGATTAGCACCAGAGCAACAATGAAACAGCACAATATACCCTAATCAAGGAACTATTAACTCAGTCAATCAACCAAGCAGCAAACAACAGCCCAATCAAGGAACTCCTAAGGAGAGAACAACACCTCCACCAACAACACAAGCAGGACAAGCCATGGCATATAAACAGAGAGCAAGTCCCACTCCCTTTTCGCACTGAAGATGTTGCCTAGTCTGGCAATGAAACATCTGCAAGAAAACAACAAGGCTCAGAGAGCACCAAGGACTCCACAATCCATTATTTCCTCAGTTTTTTCTTGATGAGATCACAAAGTTGTTAGATAAAATTGAAAGGGTGAATACTGCATATATACCATACTGAACTCCAGGAGAAAGAGCAGAACATAAATGCAAGAGATAAAGCCATGGTGAAGTGGGAACTCTGTTTCTGTTACAAGATCATGCTCATTCATCTAATTACAGCTAATTTTGAACTAAGTCTTTTATACAGTATATACTGCTGTGCAGCAAAAGTAGATCTGATATCAGAGTACCCCTCTGCACTGAATTCTTTCCAGGATCAATCGAAGAGTATTTCCAGTATTTCATCACTGGCGGCCTAGTGAGTTGTTGGGAAGTATTTGCTTAACATGCATCTCTCAATATTTTTTCCTACATTTTTGTCAATCTTACTATTTTTCTTTTTTGTGTTATCATTTCACAGAAGAACTTCACATATAGCAGTATAAGCAGTTCATGTGTGTGGGAGGGAGATCTCTTAACTTTCCAGGTTTAGAAAACTTTATTAGATGAGAGGAAAAGAATATCATCTGTCCTGAAAATAAACTCAAATTTTATTTATTTTAAACTCAAACTCATCTACTTTGTAGTTTCAATGAAGATTGCTAAACATGAAAGGTATAGTATATTAACTCCTAATAAGATCCTAGAACACTGTTCATCTAATATTAATTGCTCTTTTTCTAGTGGATCAGGCAGACCCATTTGCTCATGTAGCTGCTCTTCATTTTGATCAAATGCTCCAGAGATTTGGCTCTCCAATCATCATTTTGAATCTTGTGAAGGTAAACCATTGGTTCTTAATTTATGTGCACAATGTTTATATTTTTTGCTTGTGTTAATTCCTAAGTGTTGTCAGTTCTTGGAGAGAGACCATAAAGACCAAGATCTTGGCATTCAGCAAAAGCAGGTTAAATTATATATCTTATTGAACCATTTTAAGTTATTACAAAGGATTGTTATTGTATTTGGGATCAAGAATGCTGCCATTTTCCTGTTGTATTTTCAGATAAGTCTTGATGATTTTATGAAATATTTTTGCTTTATAACTTTAATATTTGTTTAGCATATTCTAATTATTAATTTTACCAATCTCCTTGAACATTTTTTAAGGCTGACTATAAACTGTATTTATTGAAGGTATTATTGCTAGTACCCTGTGTAGGAAGGTTATGTTTGTTTCGCTTTTCCAATCCATGTAGCATTCCTATGGAAAGCTGCTACGAAAATTCTTTGGCAATTCAGAGACAAGTTCTCAGGGCTGTGCTTGCCTTTTGAGGTGCTATCTGTTTAATTGTAACTTGCCAGGGAGTATAATCAATTATTTCCTTTGAAACAGAGTTTAAAATATTTTTAGTTGATGCAATAAAAGCAGATGGTAGAAATCAGTCCTTATAATAAACTTCTTGTTTCTTCTAAACACTTTGCAGGAAATAGATTTCCTAAGAATCCACAGTTAGCATATGTGTGTATCCTACATACCAGCTTCAGAACTGAACAAGGATTTTAGCAAATGATCCATGAATGTATTACTTCCTAGGCACTGCTGTGAGGAAAGTAGTATTTATTTATTATTCATATTTATACCCCGCCTATCCCCTCCCTATCGGAGGATTCTAGGCGGCGTACAATATCACAAATCCAATTACTAACAATTCATATTTATTTTAACAATGTTACAACTGCGCGCTTAGGAAAGGGGTAAGGGAACTGACTCTTGAAGTATTGGACTACATGTCCCAGCATACCTTGCTTCAGAGTCGGCTGCTGACGTCCTGGATGTTGCTATTTCGGGATCCGTCTTCTCCGCTCTCCGTTTCCGCCGCCATTCGCGAGGTCGTCTTCGCTCCGGAGGCGACCCCCGCCAGTATCTCTGAGGAAGCATGCAGAGCTAGGGTGAAAAGACCGAAGCCATAATTGGTTTAGAGATAAACCATTATCCCACTCTTTGGGGATACAGATGAAGGGAAGAGACATTTTAGCTCTTCAGTATAAATTGGATGGAGGGAAAATTGGTTTAAACCAAGCAAAATTTTAAGAAGTTGCCATGAACTTGCTAAAATTGAATTTAGTAATAAGTAATTGTTTATCATTATGGGAACAATCTATAGAGATTCTCAGGTTGGAATGCTTCTTTTCTTCTTCCTGTGTTGGAGGAGAAGATTGAAAGTTTTCAGTAATGATCAAAAGAAGATGATGTCAGTTATAATTATGAAATCATAGTTTTTATAGTTGATTTACTAATCTGGTTCCAAATCTTAGTTTGTGAAGGCTGATCTCAGTTTATGATTTTAACATGATGCTAAACTGTCTTCTTATGGCTGTACTGAAGGATGGGGGAAGAATAACAGTGTTCAGTGTACACTGTGGCATCTGAATCCTGCCATCAATGGATCATTAATCCATCAAATTCAACATTGTCTATGCTGATTGGCTATATTTCAGCTAGGGGTTTTTCTGAGCCCTATCTGGAGATGCCAAGGTTTGCATGTGCTATTCTACTACAGAGCTTTCCAAACTTTTCATGTTGGTGACACACTTTTTAGACATGCATCATTTTGCGACACACTGTTACAGCAGGGCACAAGGCAGGCACTAGGACCTGCATGGAATCACAGCAGGTTTGAAGGCAGCAAGGCACAAGGCAGGCACTAGGACCTGCACGGAATCCTGGCAGGGCTCAGAGGCAGCAGCCGCGACACACCCAGACACTGCAGCCGACACACTAACGTGTCTCGACACACAGTTTGGAAAGCTCTGTTCTACTACAAAAAATCTGCTCTAGTCCAGACCTATAGCCCCCCCACCCCACCCTCAGGGAGATCGTTTGCAGGTTTCCACTTTATAAGAATATTGCATTCTGTATAAGGGGTACCATTTCCAGTAGCCACCTGGCAAGCCTTAAACTTGGCATTCTAATAGAATTAGCCCACATTATTTATGTAATATGTTTATTTTAGAGCACTGTGTCTGGCAGTATTTTACATTTGTGATTCTATGAACTTGTACTAGAACTGAATTGGCATAATTTTAATATAAAAATAATGTTAAAGTGCAAGAGTTTTCAGTCTGTTTCAACTCTGCCAACCCTTGAAGCAAAAGTGTATCTAAAACTGTTTCATTAGTAAGTTTAAATATCCTAACTTTTCTTTTCTCAGCAACCACTGAACAGTAATCTTAGGCACATAATGCTTTTTTTCATTTTCTTTCTCACCCTGTTTAATTTATAGGGTAGCCCTTTGATCTCTTTAGAACATAAATTAGTCACTGAGAATGACACAGTGGGAAGAAAACAAAGCAAATAGTTAATTTATTTTCACTTGCTTTGTTGCAGGATTCTTACAGAACAGCTGCTCAAGATCCAATCTGACATTCCAAAAAGCCATTTATCTAATAGGATATGCAAGTTCTGTAGGAGTTTTTGAATGCTACTCTTGCTCACACCCTGTCAGCTTTACTAGTGGCTGAGCCAGGGAGAAAAAAGATTAGTATTGTTATGTCTAAACACTATACACCAAGTTACCCAGGTACCTGATGTGAGGTCCCTCACGGAGGATTCTAAACAAAGTACAGCTGAAAGGCATATAATCTGAGTAGAGGCAAGTGTTTTTAGCAGCCAGCTGTTCACAGGGCTTACGTTCAAACCCATGAGAATGAGGTAGAAAAGAGGCTAACTTGGTAAGATATCACTCTAGTTACCAAATCATGATGTTAAAGGACTTACACCTTCTGATCATCTCTGTTTTTCCAAATCATTATATTCCTAAGTACATTTACATAGCATTGAACAACTAAAAAATATTTTAAGAGTGAAGAATTCTGATGCATTTAAAGAAAGTCTGAAAAACCTTAAACCTGAGATGTGCAAACTTCTTATAGAAGCTTGGGATGTTGAAAGGAGTGTGTCAGCTGTTTGTTGTGAAGAAAGGCTTCTCCTCTAAGAGGACAGAAGTGGAGAAGATGTGAAGTGACTTTTATGATCTTTGTCAATTGTTGCTTCCTCTGTGCCCTAGAATCCCTCATGGGATGGTTGATATTCCAGATAAAATTACTGAGTGCATAGCATATGTGCAGCATTACTTAGTGTGTCATAGTTTATATTAATAGCTAACTAGATAAACATGTTTTCTAGGTGATATAGTCATGGATAGGCCTAGCATGCTTAAAGCCAATGATGGAGTTAAGAGATGGTAGATATCAGAGTAGTAATTCACATATGACAGCTTCTAATTTCTGTATTACTGGCAGAGGAAAGCTTGGATCCAGCCCAGGTGCTTTCTATCATAGCTTTTAAGAAACTGGAAGAGAAAGGAAGAACGTGTCAGATAAGATCAAATGATTATTTAAATAATCAAAACTAGTTCTGGAGATGGCTGGAAAACCAACAAGTAGCAAATGAAACAAGGTTTCCCGCTAGAAACAAAATGTTAGTTAAGAGTCTGCTATTTGTGGTAGGAAATAACTAGTGATGATAGTCTCTGTAGATCTCTTATTAAGTCTCCGCATATGGTAGCAGCCTGGCTGACTTTGTGCACAGAAGCTAAACAGGGTCAGATCTGCTTAATACTTAGAAGGAATCGCCAGGGAATTCCAGGGCTGTAGACTGGACTGGGAAAGTAAAAGATACCCCCTCCCTACACATGTTAGCTGCATTCGCTACCAAACCCGTGAAATCCCCCCTCCCAAATACATACAAATTGCTTAAAGTGCCTTTATAAGAAAACAATCACAGCAAGCTGAATTGACCCTGAGCTAGGCGGCAGGGGGAGAAATCAGTTAGGAATGAGTGGCCCAGTAAACCAAATTGTTTCTATTCACTGACCATATCTCAGAGATAGTGTAGCTAGTATGCTGACCTAGTAGGAAGAGGTAAATAATAAGAAGGACACCCAGACTGGTTTATCAAAACCACTCCAGTGTCATGCTGTAATTTACACTCTGTCTGCCTTTTCCTTTGTCTTGTCTTTGGAATGTAGTGGGCCAAAGGTATATAAGCTCTGGTTCTGCTTTAGCTCAGGGCTGCTCAACAAGCTGCCAATGCTTTGCTGGGAGTCCGGTGTACATTGCAGTTGTTTGCATGCTTAATCAATTTATGTTGTATCTTTTTTAAGATGATTTCATTGTTTTAAGTGAGCCAGGTTTTGGCCACAACAGTTTGGTGCCATGACTCAGATTGTGTATTGCTTTTTGGTTCTCTAAAAAAATGGAATAAAAGAACTGTCAGTTGGCAAACCATTGAATTCTATCTGATACAAGCTATCTTGTCAAAACTCTTTGGTTGTTGTGTGCCAGGATCAAAGATCTGTAAAGCTTTTAATTTTTAAGCATTCTCTTTGGAAAAAAGGTCCTTTGATTCACAGTTAATCTCATGTGTTTAAAATTTAAATAATTTTTGGCACAGCAATTTTTATATGATGAGTTATTAGGTTGTAGGGGCTAGTTCTCATACGGTCAGAAGAAAACCGCCTGAAACTGGACAAGTCTGTTACTGAGCCCAGAGGCAGGTGGAAAGTGTATCTCCTATCCAAAACAGAGGAATTTTAAGCTCATTGCACCACATTCTGGCCAAAATTTGGCACATTACCTTCAATCTGATGGTACAGATTGGATTCATGCTACCTTAAAATAATAACTTCATTGCTATGTAAACTATCAGCAAGATGTTTGGCCTGACTTATTGCATATGGCTGAGTTCACATATGACAACATGCTCTCATGTGACCATTCAGACCTTGTTTAGTTACCAACCATACATGTTGCCATCGCGTGCCCTCCCCTGTTCTATATCTGATGCCTTACATTTTCTACAGGAATTTCAGGCAACTTCCTCAAAGAACAGTTTAATCTTTTCAAACCTTCAAAGAAGTGTGCTGCTGACTATCATGATCTAGAAGGCTTCTCATTGCTATCAGGGATCACATATGGCTCTCTACCAAGTTCTTACCTTCCATACATTCTTCCAAGAAACTGTATTCCAAATTTAGTGCTCTCTTCCCTGTATTAGTACAAATCAACCCAGTTGCTGTTTACCCATTTTTTCACTGTTTCCTGTTTCTGATCCTTGAATATATTCTCTTCCCCTTAAACTCCTTTGTCCAACCTTCCCAGTCTCAGCTGTAGGGAGGAAGAATTTGTGGTGAAAACTTTTTTGGATTCTTGAGACTGGAGGGCCAGACCGGAATATCTGATTCATTGGAAGATACAAACAGGCACAAACAGATTCTGAGAAGCAGCAAAGGACATCCAGGCATCCTATCTTCTTCAACAGTTCTATTTGCAATATTCACAGAAACTGAAATCTCCTTGCAGTCTCACCATACCACTTACTAACTCTTTGTTCTCCCTCTGGACAGGCACAACAGGCATTCAAGGATACAAAAGCTAATTTATTGTAGAAATACTAATAAAGTCATTACAAAACAATCCAAGCAACTGCTGTATCTCAGAGATAAGTCCTATTTATAGTGAAATCAAGGTTTATATTCTTATGCCTCTATCTCCTGCCATGTAGTGCAATGATCTTAAAACCACTCTCTTGGATAGAAGGGACAGTTTCCACCTGTCTTGCTTTGGTTAAAAAGGTAAAGGTACCCCCCGCACATTTGTGCAGTCATGTCCGACTCTAGGGGCCGGTGCTCATCTCCGCTTGTTAGCCAAAGAGCCAGCGTTGTCCGAAGACGCTTCCACGGTCATGTGGCCGCATGACACGCGCGGAACGCTGTTACCTACCCACCGAAGTGGTACCTATTAATCTACTTGCATTTGCATGCTTTCGAATTGCTAGGTTGGCAAGAGCTAGAGCTAGTGCGGGAGCTCACTCCGCACGCAGGGCTAGGGATTCAAACCTCCGAACTTGCGATCTTCCGATCAACAAGCCTGGCGCCTTACCCGCTGAGCCACCACGCAGAGCTTTCCACACTTTTCATGTTGGTGACACACTTTTTAGACATGCATCATTTCGCGACACACTCTTACAGCAGGGCATCATTTTGTGACACACTCTTACAGCAGGGCATCATTTCGCGACACACTCTTACAGCAAGGCACAAGGCAGGCACTAGGACCTGCGCAGAATCACAGCAGGTTTGGAGGCAGCAAGGCACAAGGCAGGCACTAGGACCTGCGTGGAATCCTGGCAGGGCTCAGAGGCAGCAGCAGCCACGACACACCCAGATACTGCAGCCGACACACTAACGTGTCCCGACACACAGTTTGGAAAGCTCTGGGTTAGAGACTAAAATACAGCAATTGATCCGGTCGTAATAGTAATCCTGTTGATGTCAGCCAAATGTGACAATAATGGCACAAGACCAACCAATTCCTGAATTGTATTTCCAACAACAAGGTGATTGAAACCAACCCATATTAAAGGTGTCCAATGTTCATAAAGCAATTTTTTTGCTGTATTAGCCTCATCTTAAGTTCATAGCAAATTAATTCTACACAGTTTAAATTGATCTCCCTTGGTTTACTAGGACAGATACATCCAGGATTGTTATTCCTTAGTTTTTATAAATATCTTAGTATTAGTTATATTAACTTTCATCAACTTAGTTATATAAACTTTCATCAACTTCTTATAAAAAAGGGTTTACTGGGATAAGGAGCCATACTTCTTCCCAAACATCTTACCACTGTGGAGCTTCAAAAGCAGCAATGTGATCTTAATCAGTAAATGAAAGAACAAATGCTTAAGTTGAGTAAGCTGCTAAGAAGCGCTTGGAGGCAAATCAAACATTCCAATTCTAAAAGACTTTAAAACGGCTTCCATGGAACTGAGCTGATTTAAAATAATAGTATTGTGAGAAGCCCTGAAATCAGATTTAGATGTTAATTTTTATATTGCTATTATCCCATAATATAAACTTGTCATGAATAACTGGGTCAAAATAATATTTGTGACCCAAAATTTTCCATTTTGGGGATGAAACCCTGAAGTTGGTAAGGAAATTCGAGAAGACAGCAAGATATTTAGGATTCCCTTACTAACTTTGCTCAGACTGAAGAAGCTCCTTGGATAAGGAGCGAAACGTTTCCACTGAGAAAATAGAAATCCAGTTGACATGATTCAAGCTACAGACAATTCCACCTGGATGACTGAGAACCTTCATAGACATATTAAGAGCAGGTATTAAAACTGGTCCCTACCTAAACAGGATCCAAATACTGCTAGAATTTCAACAGGATCAAATCATTACTACAGGTAGTCCTCGCTTAACTACCACAATTGGGACTGGAATTTCCATCACTAGGCAGGGTGCAGGGCAGCCAAAAAGGCAGAGATGGAGGGGGGAGATAGGCGGGTGAGGGGAGTCGAAGCACCCCTGCGGTCGTAAGTGCAGATGGGCTGCCAAGCGCCCAAATTTGATCATATGACCGCGGAGGTGCTGCACTGGTCATAACTTTGGGCACCTCTCATAGGTCACTTTTTCCAGCATGTTTGTAACTTCGAATGGTCGCTGAATGAATGGTCATTAAGCGAGGACTACCTGTAATTTAGAGGAACTGAATTCTGAATTGCCTTATTCCAGCCAATAACCAAAGTACTAAAAATGCCTAATTATAAACTTGAAAGTGTAGAAAGTTAATCCCACATTTTTCAATAGGTAATTGTAAATTACATAAACAAAAGTAAATTCACTTTGTGTATGGGAATAAATGCTGAAAGGCTTCTCAACATGGAAATCAACCTTGAGTTCCTTCTTTGTGTGTTTATGTGCATATGCCTGCTGGGAAACACGTGGTGATCTGCATGTGCTCCTCTCTCGGTCCCATGACCAGAAGAGAACGGGGCTTAGAACAGGGGAGGCAGCAGCATTCTGAGCAGCTACCCACTGTCTCTCCCATAGGGTTGCATTGGGGATCTTTTTTTTCCTTGGCATGTTTTACTCTGCAGCCCTGTCCTGATTTGGCCCATTTTTAACTCAATCTTTCTTTTCCAACTTTTCCCCTCAGACTAAATTTAGTCCTATTTTGGCTCAGCCTTTTGGCTAAAATCATCAACAGTAGCTGTTGAATCAGCTTTTGAGCATTATCTTGCTAATGGGCAGACAGATGGATAGACAGAGTTCTGAGCCCCTTAATTTAATTTCCTTTTGTACAACAGTGAGTGTTTTAGTGGAGACAGAATGCTGTGGGAGAATTGGAGGAGGAATATAGAAAAGTGAAAAGGGGGGGGGAAGAATGGAATAGACTTGAATCTAAAGCATTCCCAACACTTTTATATTTTTAAATGTTTTTTTAATCCCATCTTTATTAGTTTTATAATAACTCAAGGCGGCGAACATACCAAATACTCCTTCCTCCTCCTATTTTCCCCACAACAACAACCCTGTGAGGTGGGTTGGGCTGAGAGAGAGTGACTGGCCCAAGGTCACCCAGCCAGCTTCCATGCCTAAGGCGGGACTAGAACTCACGGTCTCCCGGTTTCTAGCCTGGTGCCTTAACCACTAGACCAGAGCTTTCCAAACTGTGTGTCGGGACATGTTAGTGTGTCGGCTACAGTGTCTGGGTGTGTCACTGCGGCTGCTGCCTCCGAGCCCTGCCAGGATTCCGCGCAGGTCTTAGTGCCTGCCTTGTGCCCTGCTGCCTCCAAACCTGCCCTGCCAGGATTCCACGCAGGTCCTAGTGCCTGCCTTGTGCCTTGCTGCCTCCAAACCTGCTGTGATTCCGCGCAGGTCCTAGTGCCTGCCTTGTGCCCTGCTGTAAGAGTGTGTTGCGAAATGATGCCCTGCTGTAAGAGAGTGTCACGAAATGATGCATGTCTAAAAAGTGTGTCACCAACATGAAAAGTTTGGAAAGCTCTGCACTAGACCAAACTGGCTCTCTTTGAACTCACTTGTTTAATCATAAAAGTTCTGTGCTGTCAAGGAGGCCTGTACAAAGTGTCAAAGAGACACTTGCTTTGATTCAGTCTTTGAAGCACTCCTTCAATGAAACTCCACTAAATGGTGCTGCACTGTGTTAACATAGCCGTTTTGTTGACATTCAGTAATTGTCTATGCATATACTGTATGTGCGTGCATAGAAGTTAGAAGCAAAGAGGAATGGACTGCCTCCATTAAATTGGAAGCGGTGAGGAAGAAAACCTGGTTCACTATGTTGTGGGGCCACTCAGCAATCAGAACTGAGCAGAACAAAGTGGCACCACTTCAGACAACCCTACCCTAATGTTTAGTGTTTCTGTTGTTAAAGTGTACAAGACAGATAACAATGTAATTTTTTTCTCCAGGAACTGTTCCTTATTACTTTTGTAATAAATTGCAGATTAACTGTGGATCAGAAGGTTTAGCTTCTCAAATCGGGCTTTCTTAGAGCAATTCCATATGGCAGCCTCAGCTGCTTGCCTCCCATGCTCCTGCCAGCTGTTCCTGAAGTGTCTAGTCCAATCTGGCCTGCAGTGGTTTGGCAGTTGCCCAGGTTGGTGCTCAATCTGGCCTATGGCCACTGGAAGCCCTGATGGGCCCTTCCCTTGCTTCTTGTCCTTTGCATCTGTGCAAAGAAGGTGAATCTTACTTGCTGGCCTCTGTGTGGTGAGTCTACCATTATCTGTCTTCTACTTTGAGAAACTGTTTCCTCCTCGTTAGCCCTTATTCCTTTCCTTTGTTTTTCCAGATGTTTGCATATATGGATGCCTTCATGCCTGCTTTGCACATTTTCTTATTTGACACTTAACAGAGATCCTTTCTTTCCTCCCCTTTGTTCTACCACTGTTGGTTTGATGCTACAATGATTAAAGTCACTCACGCCCTTGTCATCTCCCATATAGACTATTGCAATGCGCTCTACATGGGGCTACCCTTGAAGAGTATCCGGAAGCTTCAGCTGGTCCAAAATGCGGCCGCGCAGACAGTTATTGGAGCCAGAAAATTGGCGCATGTAACTCCTCTGCTGCGCGAGCTGCATTGGGTACCAGTTTGCTTCCAAGTCCATTTCAAGGTGTTGGTTATCACCTTTAAAGCCCGGCATGGCATGGGACCAGGTTACCTGAGGGAACGTCTCATCCCCAGAACATCGACCTGCCCCACCCGGTCATGCAGAGAGGGCATGCTACGGACCCCATCGATCAAAGAATTCCACCTAGCGGGGTCCAGAAGGCGAGCCTTCTCTGCAACAGCCCCTGCCCTTTGGAACAACTTGCCCCCGGAGCTAAGGCAGGTCTCCTCACTCCCGACCTTCCGGAAAAATTTAAAGACCTGGTTCTGCCGCCTTGCATGGGAGGGGAATGCTAACAGTTCCTCCTGGGGCTGGTTGATCCCATGAAACCCTTTTTAGTATTAACATCTTTGCTCTTGGATTTTATATTTATTTATCGATGTTTTGATTATTATTGTATTTTATTACGGTTTTTATTTTGAACTGCCCAGAGTCCTCCGTTCGAGGAGATGGGCGGTAATATAAATCTAAATAAATAAATAAATAAAGCTAAGGGAGGACACTGTTCCTTTGCTCTACTGAGGGTTGATAGAAACTTTGAGACAACAAAGAACTAATCATTCAGTTTCATAGAATCATTTGTTCAAGCATTGTTACAGTGTGCCTATGTTGTAAGTTAAAGACTTTTAAAAAATAAAGAAAAAGGGAAAAGAACAATTGCAGTAGGTGGAAAATAAAAGAAAGCACACTTCACATAGCCTAGGCAGAAACTGAACTGGTGCTTTCTGGGACTTTCTGGTCTTTCTATCATTGGATCAACTGGAAGAAAAAGAAGAAGCTGTTGACTTGCTGAGAAAGTGGCACCCCAGGATGAAATACAGAGCAGTGACCAGCCACAGGAGAGGATGGGGGTGGGGGTGGGGGTGTCAGGCATTATAGCAAAACAGAGCTGGGGATGTCCAGCAGATGAATCACTTGGAGGGACTTAAGACAGCTCATGACAGAAAACAGTTCTTTTGAAGTATAGCTTTAAAATATGGACGGGTGCATTTGTAGTGGGGTGGGAGTGGGTGGAGGATTATGTTATTCATTTCTTCACTCAAGAAATTGTAGGTGGCCGATACTACTGATGAGGCAAATAGAAAGTGCAGATCTGGCCCTAGTTCTTTTTAGTATTTTGAGGGCACTTTATTCCTGTTCCACATTGTCAACCTATGAATGTACGTACCTCTGTGTTTATGAAAATGTGCGAGCTGGGCTTTGTAAATCCATCAGCGAAAATGTAAACGGATTCCCCACCCCACCCCCCATTTGAAGATAACAGTTTTCAGAAGCTGAGCATGAGGCCATTGTAAACAATATTAGACACAGCTAGTAATAAAATGATTTTGGCTGTTATATTTTTAGATTGAATTAGAGCTATCATGTGTATCTAGCTCACATGACTCTGCCATGTGAATCATTATATGCTGTTATTCACAGGGCTTCTGGAGTGTGGCTGAAAATGTGTCTCCCTGTAGGTGCTCAATACTAGAACACTGACATAAACACTTTCCTGTCATTTATGTGTGGGAGAAGGGGATATTATCCTATACATTTGAGCAAACATTGAATCAATTGCCTAATCAAATATAGAACCTGAGTCTTTATTCTTAGTTAGATAAGTCTTTTAAGATAAATGAGTTTTAAACAATGATTTGCTATTTAGTGTGATATGGAAATAGGAAATAATTAGTAAAGAGCTTTTTCTGGTTATTTGCATATTTATGATTTTCATAGGAAAGAGTTTAGCACTATTATGAAGCTTCAGGATTAGAGAAACATGAGCTTCAGAACTTGGTACCTACAACATTTTTTATGGGTCAAATATTAATATAAATCTGATTTTTAAAAAATCTGATAAAAATAATGAAGTATTCTTGGCAGAAAATTTTCCATGTCTTATTCACTATGACTATAAAGTTTATAATATAGTACAGTTAGTTTGTTTTATATTAATTAAATATAAATGTTGCTGTTTGAGTTTGGGTTTAGGGTGGTAGAACTAAAGAATTGTTACAAATGTTCTTCTAAAGAGAAAATGGAAATTGGGCAGTTTACATGGACATGCTTTTTCTATTCAGTTGCATTGCCACATGGCAGTGTGTTTCAAAGGATCACAGAATTGGAAGGCTCATTTAGACTGTTGAGTTTAACATCCAGGTACAATGCAGGAATCCAAATTAAAGCATCCTAGACAAATGGCTGTTTAACCTTTGCTTGAACACATCCAATGTAAGGGGGACAGCCAAACTGCTTTTACTGTTAAGTATTTTCCAACATTCAACTGAATGTATCTTTATGTAACTTAAAACTATTATTCCATGCCTTGCCTCCAGGAACAAGAGATAACAGGTCTTGATTTTATTCTGTAGGAATCCTTTCAGATATTTGAAGGATGGCATCATATCTTCTCTCAGTCATCTTTTCTCAAGGCTTAACATACTGTACTCAACTCCAAACAACTCAGAGAGCAAATCCAATACAGTATACAAACAAAAAGAAGACAATAACTGGGGACTAAAATAACCCATACCATAATAAAACATCCATGCTCCCAACCCAGGATGCTGCTATATGATGGACCATAGTGACCTCTCTTGTTCGCGCAAATATATCTGAAGCATGTATATAAGGCTCCAAACGTTCACCTTTTTAAGTTGAATAAAATTAGTAGGTTTGTTGTTAGTTCTGTATCAGTATAAAGATTCCTGAATTGAATGCCCTGACTAAAGATTGCCCACATTTTGGAAAGGCAAAAACAATTCATACCCTTCAGTGCTTCATTATATTTACTAATATATACAGCATAGCTTTCCAAACTGTGTGTCGCGACACTTTAGTGTGTCACAACACACAGTTTAGTGTGTCGCAACACAACCCAGAAGCGGCGGCGGGGGCGTGCACGGCTGCTGCCGCCGCGCACCACCACCACCGCTGCTGCCGCCGTTGGTGTGTCGCCAACAGCGGCAGTTTGGAAAGCACTGATATACAGTATGCACTAGTAGTGGTTTTTTTCTCCCTATGAGCTTAAATTACTTAATGTATATATGCCATTTCAGTTAATGCTTTCTTTTTAAGGAACGTGAAAAAAGAAAACATGAAAGGATACTAAGTGAAGAGCTTGTTGCTGCTGTAACTTACCTCAATCAGTTTTTACCTCCTGAACATGCTATTGTATACATTCCTTGGGATATGGCCAAATACACAAAGAGGTATGTGGTTGTATGTTCGTTTATAGAGCATCTGCACAAATAAAACTTGCCCAGATATGCAGCCCTTGTGTTTAGCCGTATTTAGTATGTGCTTATACCTAACTGTAGTACAATATATAAATAAAAAATTAACAATTGTTGTCTAACCTTATGTAATGGTATGAGGGGACGCCCTCGGGAGACAAGGGGAAGAGAAGAGGCAGCTTAGCTCACAAAAGGAATGTGGGCATGGCAAATGTCTCAGAAGGGACCCTCCCTAGTTTCTTGGGCTATAAAGGCGACGGGGGAGAAGTATACTTTCAGACTTGCAAGATTCTGTTAATCTAATTTTACAATAAAGTTGAATTAGTCCATTTGGCCTTGCTTCCTGTCTGGAGTACCTCACTAGGCTTATACCTTAGTACTGCCACAGTTTAACAGATGTTGGGCACTGCAACTGAAAAGATTTGTTCTTCCAGCTTTAGAACAAAGAACACAAGCAGTGCCCTGCTAATCCAACCCCTGGCCTGTCTAGTCAAGCTGTCTCTTCTCACAGTGGCCAACCAACTGAACAAGGCCACCCACTAGTCTCCCAGCAAATGGCCTTCAGATGCAGTCACACTGCCATCAAGACTAATAGCCATTGATCCCCAGAACTTGCATGAATTGATCCAACTCTTTTTGAAACCAGTCAAGCAGGTAGCCAGCACCACATCTTGTGGTAGCAATTCGAAAGCTGAATTACACATTGTGTAAAAAATACTTCCTTTTGTCTATCCTGATTCTTTCAGGATTCAATTTCATTGGGTGAAGTCTGGTTCTAGTATTTTGGGAAGGAGAAAACAGCTTCTACTTGTCCACTTTGTCCACATCGTGCATAATCTTGTAACCCTCTCATTCATCCTCTCTTATTTGTCTCCATTCTAGACTAAAAAGCCCCAAATATCATAATCTTTCCTCATAGGGAAGCTGCTCCAGCCCTTCCCTGAACCTTCTCCACTGTATCCAGAACTGTACACAATATTCCAGATGCAGTTACACCATTGATTTATATAAGGGCATTATGATATTGGCACCTCAATACTGTTTCTTATTATCCCATATAAGCTATTGGTCTTTTTTACAGTGGCTGTACGCTGTGGTGATACCTTCATTGAACTGTTTACCAGTTCAGTGCTTTATAAAGGACCTGAAAAAAGAAGCATTTAAGAAGCATTTAAAAGGGCCTTTTAAAACCTTACGAGATCAGAATCCAAACAAAGAAATCTCTAAAACCACACCAGTTTTATTTAGGGGGATCCTGATGGTTTTTATCCTCATTATGACCCTTTCCAGAGTAAATATTTTTTACTATCTTTCATTTCATGTATGATGGGACTCTAGGTGGACCTCAGCATTCACACTAGCAGTGCTTGTATATCAAACAATGAAAACAAAGCTAGTCTTGCATTTCAAAAGTTCTTTGCCTCCGATTCACTGAAGATATTTTCAACAAAAGGAAAAAAAATGTGCTTTTTACTTTTATTCCCATCTAGCAAACTCTGTAATGTCCTTGACAGACTGAATGTGATTGCTGAAAATGTGGTGAAGAAAACTGGTTTCTTTGTAAATCGACCTGATTCCTTCTGCAATATTTTGCGTCCAGATGAAAAGTATGTATTTGAAAGACCACGGTACTAGATAGCATTTGTAATTGTTTCTTAAATACATTTTTAAAAATCTCCATTGTTTAGTACATTGGTATCCAGACATGCCTCAAATACAAAACTATGCTGCGTGTATTTTCATGCCA
The DNA here is from genome assembly GCA_023362775.1 of Charina bottae. Taxonomy (NCBI): domain Eukaryota; kingdom Metazoa; phylum Chordata; class Lepidosauria; order Squamata; family Charinaidae; genus Charina; species Charina bottae. Next base: position 3,973,607 of record JALMGJ010000050.1, on the reverse strand, counting down.
GTTAGAGATGACTTGTAACTTTGCTCATCATACACCAGTGTGGTATGCAATGGTGAGTAAATGTGCTATGTGTTTTAGCTCTCAAAATAGTGTATAGTCTGACATAAAAAACCAAGACATATAATCAATACATTGAAGCACAGAATTGAAATAATAATAATAATAATAATAATAATAATAATTTATTTATTTATTTATTTATTTATTTATTTATTATTCAAATTTAAATTTATATGCCACCTGATTCCAATGACTCTGGGTGGTTACAAATAAAAACATTAAACATTAAAAACAAAAAATATAATGATAGACAAAAAGACTAAAAATGTCAAGGATGACAAAAAACCAGACAAGAACAAAAAGAAACAAACCCATACAATCCAAAGGGAGTTTCAGTCACCCTCGCCAAAGGCCTGGGTGAAGAGCCCTTCGAAACACCAGCAGGGTCAGGGCCAGCCAGATCTCAGCAGGAACCTCATTCTAGAATCAATCTTAGAGCCAAATTTTAATGCAGCATTTTATACAAAATTTTTATCCCCCCCAATCTTAATTGAGGGAAAACCTATTCATTTAATTGAACAAGTGTAACTCTGAATTAGTCTACTTTAGAAGAATGGGGAAAAGACAGACAAAAAGAAGTAGAGAGTACGTGCGTTTTTTCATAGTTGAAGGGCAATTATTTATTTATTTAATTATTTTTTATCCCGCCTTTATTATTTTTATAAATAACTCAAGGCGGCGAACATACCTATTGCTCCTTCCTCCTATTTTCCCCACAACAACAACCCTGTGAGGTGAGTTGGGCTGAGAGAGAGTGACTGGCCCAAGGTCACCCAGCCGGCTTTCATGCCTAAGGCAGGACTAGAACTCACAGTCTCCTGGTTTCTAGCCCAGCACCTTAACCACTAGACCAAACTGGCTCTAGTTAATTAAATTAAATTAAAATATAATATAATATAATATAATAAATATAATATAATATAATATAATATAATATAATATAATATAATATAATATAATAATATAATAAATATAATATATAATAATATAATATAATATAATATAATATAATATAATAATATAATATAATATAATATAATATAATATAATATAATAAATATATAATTAATATAATATAATAAATATATAATTAATATAATATGTAAAATAATATAAAATATATAATATAAATAATATAATATAAAATAATAAATAAATAAATAAATAAAATAAAAATTAAGGGAGTTGAAGTCCACACATCTAGAAGACACTGGATTGAAGAAGTTATATCTGACCCATAGAATGCAGTGTTATGCACATGAACACAGGTATGCTTTTGGTCATCTCTTCTTTCATTGTTTCAGAGTAGTAGACATTGTTCATTATATATGCAGCCGACATCAATACCGCAGAACATTGTAGGAAGCAAAATAAAATCTTTAAAATGTACATACCACAAAGGACTGTTGATCCTTCATTACAATTTATGAATTAATTTGGGAATGTTACACAATTATTGATCAACTGCATACAATTCCTTAATGTTGTTAATATATCTTCATGCATTATTCAACAGTGAATAAGCTATTAATATTAAAGAATAGTATTTAATATTAACAGTCACTCCATTTATGGAGGGATGTATTATGAGATGCTCTTGGGAACAATTTATCTTAAGGCTTGAGCTTTCTATTCCCTGCAAAACTTACAGCATCATCTATATGTTAATGCAATTTTCCAGTAACTATGCAGAAAATGTTTCCCCTAAATGGAAGCTTGACAAAAAGTCTCCACCCTTGGAGTTTGCAAAAAAATAACTTTTTAATAGTAGAATCACTCTTTCAGAATTGCCCACCCAATAATTGTTGGTTTTCTTTGCCTTTTCAGCATCCCAAATATCTAAGTAATGATTTAAAATCAGTATTTAAGTATATAATTTTGCCCTTCAAAAAGTAGTGTTTTTTTTAAAAAAAAATTAACTGAAAGCTGAAAGGAAGACATGTTGGGTAATATACAGACACTAGAAGCTGTCCTGGAAATTTGGCTATGATTTTCTTAAATGAATTTTCTTAGCTGTTGGCTGAATCATAGAATATTCATGAACCTTCATATATTTTGAAAATTAGGATCAAACATGGTCTACTAGGGCCAGATAAGAATTCATACAGTTTAAGGAAATGAATGCCAAAAAAAAAAAAACCCTCCATCATTGTTGCTGGATTGAATGAGGAAGTAAAGCTTAAATATTTTAAAGTATTTTTTTAATTACAAAATATAAGAAGAGCACCAAGGTATACAACAGTAAAAAAATTAATCCAAAAAATCCAAAAATGAAACATGAATTTTAAAAAAGGAAAAAAAAACAGACAAAAAAAGAAAGAAAAGAAATTCTGCTTTATATATTAAACTTATAGTTAGTTATTGGTTCACAAAAAATACTATATAATACTATATTATTATCAGGTACAAAATAGTGTTGTAAAATATTGTAAAATCTATGCCAGCAAAGAACATATTATTTCAGCCTTTGATTAGTAGAAAATACTGACTTTTTTAGGACAGATAAATTCCATATTTCCAAAAAACAATCCTTAATGTTTGGAATAATGTCACGTTTCCAATTTCTTAAAATTATTTTTTTTGTCAACTCCTCACCCCCCCACCCCACCCTACACAGTACAACCATAATTCCTCCTAGTTAGATATCAGAGTTTTGATATATAATCAACATCACATTAACTTCTTTAACATTTAAATATTTCCCCAGAAATCTACTTGCATACACTAAAAGTACATTAAATACATTAAAATACATTAAAATACATAAAAAATTAAAATTAAGAGCCAGTTTTGTCTACTGGTTAAGGCACCGGGCTAGAAACCAGGAGCCTGGGAGTTCTAATCCCGCCTTAGGCATGAAAGCCGGCTGGGTGACCTTGGGCCAGTCACTCTCTCTCAGCCCTGGGAAGGAGCCAATAGGAAACCAGGAGCCTGGGAGTTCTAATCCCGCCTTAGGCATGAAAGCCGGCTGGGTGACCTTGGGCCAGTCACACTCTCTCAGCCCAACTCACCTCACAGGGTTGTTGTGGGGAAAATAGGAGGAGGAAGGAGTATTAGGTATGTTCGCCGCCTTGAGTTATTTATAAAAATAATAAAGGCGGGATAAAAAATAAATAAATAAAAAATAAAATACTATTCCAAAAAAGTGTCAACAATTCACAAGACCATATCATGTGAGTGAATGAACCCTCCAATTTTTTACAGAGAAAATCTGATTTCCATCCTTTCGAGATTCTTTGGGGAGTCCAGTACACTTTAAATACAATCTTTTGATGAATCAACTTTAATCTGAGATCTTTCAATACCATTTTAATGTGTTAAGAACATGCAGCCATTGATGGAGCATTATCAGAGATTCCAGTTCTTTGGTCCATGTTTGATATATCCCCGTAGTATCAACTCCAAAAAATATTCTTCAGCCTTTGATAAAGATATGTTGTGAATTTTAACTTCTATCATGGATTCCATCAAATAGGAAAGCATTTCAGGTGCCATTGAAGCAGCCAGAACAACTGGCCCATATTAAAACACACTTGAGTTGAAAATACTGCAACTGTTGTGAATTAGGAAAACCAAATTTGATTTGAAGTCTAGACAAATCTTTGAAATAATCATTATACAATAATTGATTTAAAATCACTATCCCAGCTTCTGACCATACTTTCCAATAAAACATTTTACCCCCTATTTTTAAAGCAGAATTTTTCCAAAGAAAAAAACACTCATAAGTCTCATTAGCAAAACCCAATCTATGCCCCAGTATGATCCAAAGATTTCTTGCAGCATGTACTCCTGGAAATAAGACACCTTTTCTACTATATGTTGTTCCAAGGACTTGCCATGGCTGCAATGGGAATTAATAATAACTTTCTAACAAAGTCCAAAAAAAATAATGTTCTACTAAGTTTTCATTCCTCATACTTATGGCTGATAAAATATAAAGCTTGAAGATTAATTGCTTTTGGAGGATTAATTGCTTTTGGAATGGATGGGCTCATTCCAAACACCATATTTTACTTCCAGTGATCAAAACTGTCATGGATTAGACTCTGTTGAACAGGTGAAGCTTGTAACAGCCAACACGTGAGCTAGTCTTCTTTCAATTCTTTATAATAGACATGGGGGACTATAGAGTCCCCTGAAGTGGGTGGGGCAAATCTTTTGGCCCATTTTGTGGGAGGGATTGGAGAACAAGAGGCAAAATGTGTGTCTTAGGTCTTGCAAAAGCACAAATTATCCCTTAACACACAAACGTCGTCCAATTTTTCTGGTTTTGAATATATTCAGAGACACTTATTTGGCCCGTTAAATACCCCTTTTCTCCAAAAATGGGCCAAATATTTTGTCTCTTCCTACTCTGTTGACACAGTACCATTAGTTACCCTGCTATGCAAGGAGTAATACTTCAGAATTCTTCCATAAAATTCAGGTTCTAACCAATAATTTTGTTATAGGTGTTAGCCCCTTTTCTTGGAGTTTTTATTTTCTTAAGTTTTGAACAAAATCTTTACATATAGAACACTGTATCTTATAAAGTATTTGTATCTTTACAGATGGAATGAGCTAGGAGGATTTGTAGTTCCCAGTGGCCGTTTGCAGGTAAATGAAATGAACTTCTTTTTTAAATTGTTGTTATTGTAGATCAGTATTCTCTGATAGGTAAGCTATATTTGTCATTAGGGAAAGCAGTCTCTTCTGGAATTATTTTATTGTATTTTATTGATCATTGCTACTCAGTTGATATTTCTTGGTATTGGTACTCGTTTAGAAGCTTTGTTGTTAAGCCTCAATAGGTTCAAACAAGGAAATTAGTAAAATGGCCAAATATGTGAATTTACATAAAATTGATACTTCTAATTTATATTCATAAAAGCATTTTAGAAATACTACACTATAAGTAGAAATATATCACATCTCATACCAAGAAAGATTGTAATCAAATGATTTGCTTATCTGCTCAATATTAAGGAATTTGGAAACCTGGGAAAACAGTAGGAAAATCTTATTTGGTTGCAGCCAATGTAGTTAATCTTTGATCAGAAAAAGAAAGTACAGCACAGCCATAAGCACAGCTTTCCTTCCATGAACAGATGCTCATTCTTTTCGTAGAGAATTGCATTGGCTGCAACCCATTTCAATAAACTAAATCATCAAAACCCTACGAGTTTTCTGTGTGCCCAAACTGTTTGCACGTGGGAGAATCTGCACCAGTAGACAAGTATGCAACCTTCAAGATTTTGTTCTATGGGGCAAAAAATATATCCTGAAGAAGACTCTGGCATATACTAATGTGTTTTGAGCTAATCACAGACTCTGCATTTATCAAAATGCTTTTTCAGACAGGAGTTCTTCGAACCAATTGTGTAGACTGCTTAGATCGCACTAATACAGCCCAATTTATGGTTGGAAAGTGTGCTTTAGCCTACCAACTCTATTCCTTGGGATTGATTGACAAACCCAATCTTCTGTTTGACACAGATGCCGTTAGGTAAGACTTTTTTTTCCTGCCAGATTTAGCAGATACAGCCATTTCTTTCACACTACTGATTCTTTTCTAAATCTCTATTTCTGCACATCATTTCACATTAGCTTGAATATTTTAGCACGTTAAATGGAGATTCTTTCAGGTAACAGCTGAAAAACCTCTTTCTAAACCCAAAGAATGGATGGATAGGTTGGTTGGTTGGTGGAAATTCTGTGCTGCTCCAATCTAACAACACTAAGCAGCTTTTATACAGTTCTGGTTGACTTTAAATTGGCATTTAATCTTATCTTTCTCAAATCTTTTTGGCAAAAATTAAAGTAAACTTTGGACAAGTTCTTCAGTTCTAAAGTGCCACTTGATTGTTTGGCTTTAAATAGAGAAAAAGTAACCTGTTTGCAGCATACTTCTCTAATTTAATACCTAAGAAGAATATTTTTATGTTTGGCTTTTAATGCTCTCCCCTATGCTCTGTTGTTGGGGTGACACTTTCAGATTCAAAGATCAGCTGCCCATCTGGATCAGGGGAGATTGAGACAGTATCATATAAGCTTTTACAAAGCTTATATGATACTGTCTCAATCTCCCCTGATCCAGATATAAGCTTTGTAAAAGCTTATATGATACTGTCTCAATCTCCCCTGATCCAGATGTAAAAGCTTATATCATAGAGATATCCATGAAGAACTCCACCTCCATTTTAGTTACGATTTCAAGCAAGTTAGATGCATCTTGTCTAAGTTTTCTTTTTGCTAATAATTATCCAGCAGGAACAACAGACAAAGCGAATTTCTGTGTGAGAACCTTGCTATTTGCCATATGAGGTCAATATCAATTATTCTTGCTTTGCTTTGAGTCATAGTTTCAAATCTGTTTTGTCTGGATGGAATGGAAGTTTTTATCTGACACTCTTATCTATGATAGTAATAAAGTCCAAAATCTGCTGCATGGCAATGCATTTCTGCATGCTCAAGAAATAGCTAATGGTTATTTGCAGCTGTTCCACTAAATGGAATTCTAAACTATGTTGCTCTTCCTGCTTTAGATTATTTGAAGAATTATATGAAGATCATGGAGATACATTGTCACTCCAGTATGGTGGTTCTCAACTTGTTCATAGAGTAAAAACCTACAGAAAAATAGCACCCTGGACCCAGCATTCTAAAGATATTATGCAGACTCTTTCAAGATACTATAGCAATGCTTTTTCAGGTATTGAATTGAATTCTGTGTTTGAAGACTTTTTCAGATCACTTAAGAGACTCTTCAGAGGTACCTTTTTCTAATTATTAATAGAAATAATTAACAGCAATCAGGTTTGACAAAGAGTGGCTTATTTATAAAAAGAGGTTTATCAGATGAAAGCAGCATGGATGTGTCTATGTAGCCACAAGAAATTGAGATTAATTTAAGGGCGACTAATCTTTCATATGGTGTTATTGACTTGTAACGATAAAACTAAATGGGTAAAGCTATCATATTGAAATCAACAAGATATTTGGATGAGACTAAACTTTAAATTCAATAGCACAGAATCAAACATAAGGCGTAAAATAGAATATTGTAGTTGCTGTAAAGTCAAAGCAACAATTCTTTTTGCTCAGGGTCTTACATTTTTTCTGCAGCAGAGCCTGGCCATTTTCCTACTTGCTTAAGAAGAAAAATGCCTGATGTTGCTTCCTTTGGGAGAAGAGAATACCTTCCTTCCCCATTTTTGGAATCACAAGTCAGAAAGCTCAATGAAAAAGATTTAAGAAAGATGAGATAAAGGAAAGATTTGTGAAAAAGTGTGTATTTGGTTGCACATATTGAAGGGGACCTAGTACATATTTCTTGTGTGGAAAAGCCAAGTTCATTCAACCTTGGTTGCCTTTTGAAAGTATAGGCAAGCTTAAATGTCCCATGTTGAGGTCATCTCACAAAATCTAAACTAGATCTAACCATGTGGTTTATTGGCTCACCCAGCCTTACTGTAGATTAGTCCAATTGCCTCCTCTACCATCATCCATGAAAAGGCAAATAAAGCTATTGTAAATTACCAGTCGTCTTCCTCTTTTCTTTGTTGTAGAAATTCTGCTTTCATAACCAAATTTGCATCCATAGCCCGTGTCAATTGGTGTTCCATGAGACCTTAAGGTTCCACAAGAAGTTGAATTACTAGGGATTCTGTGAGAGATTGTAACTGGAAAATAAATGTTTTTTTAAAAAAACTTTCCATGCCATGCAATCCTAATGTTTGCAGTGGTGGAAATGTTTATGCGCCATGACTCAGCTGCCAGTCTGCCACTTTGCTGTTGTAAATGTGTAAAACATGGATTGTGTAGATTAGAAGTAAATTGCATTATGACTTTTCTGATTTTTATGCAGGGTTATCTAAGATCTGAAAATTATTTCAAGGGTTCCTCCAGGGTAAAAAGGTTGAGAAAGGCTGCTCTAAACCCACATCCAATCAATGAAGAAGTTAATGTCACGTGTCAGGGTTCAATAACTGCCTTTTCACCTCATCAGAAACTAGCATTTTAACTTGAAATTCTGAGAGAAAGCAAAAGTCATTTGACCAGAGATCAAAAATATGCTCCCTCAACTGTGATGGCCAAGACCGCACAAAATACACACAATGCATAAAATTAGAAGCAGCGTTACAAAAGACTATAACTATACTTGTCTCTGAAAACCATGGAGCCAGTCTCAAATTAAGTAGAGCTGAGTTAGCCCATCATTAATTAAAACAAGTTACGCTGTACAAATTTCAGGTTCCCAAAATGAAGTTTTTGCTCAGAAAACAACAGGGGCCAATCCCAGTAATTTCAGAAAATATTTAGAATGTTAAAACAAAACATGCTGTTTATATTCCTATTGTTAAAAAAGTGTTCTCCTGTTTCCTATTTCAGCAGCATATAAATAATGGTTAAAAGAGTGGCCTTTCAGGCAGTTGTTATAAATATTTTTTTCCACTTAAGGTTGTCACGGAAATTGAAAAACTCATTCTAAACTGGCATTTCTGATTTGTATTGGAAAGATAATGATTTACTGCCAACTAGTGGGTAAGACGCCAGGCTTGTTGATCGGAAGATCGCAAGTTCGGAGGTTCAAATCCCTAGCCCCCCGTGACAGAGTGAGCTCCCGCACTCGCCCCAGCTCTTGCCAACCTAGCAATTCGAAAGCATGCAAATGCAAGTAGATGAATAGGTACCACTTCGGTGGGTAGGTAACAGCGTTCCCCGCGCGTCATGCCGGCCACATGACCGCAGAAGCGTCTTTGGACAACGCTGGCTCTTCGGCTAAGAAACGGAGATGAGCACCGGCCCCTAGAGTCGGACACGACTGCACAACTGTGCGGGGGGAGCCCTTACCTTTTTAGAGTATTATTGCTGCTACATTTCTGATTATGGATTTATGGAATCTACACAACCTATTTAGTCAGAAACAGTACTGGAGACTCAACTTCAACTGATGTATAGAAAAGTGATCTGATTACTACAGTCCTAGTGATGCTAAATCTGATACTTTAGGAGTGGGTTATGTTTTTTTGTTTTGCAAAGGGAGGATATTGAATGTATTTAGGTTAATACATTTACCTTTGTATATTATCTCATGGTAATGTGTTTTTCCACAACCACATATTGTGAATAATATAATAGAATAATATAATATTCATATAATATAATATAATATATATATATATATATTATAATATAATATTATAATAATTTATAATTTATATTTATAATAATATTATAATATTATAATATAATATTATAATATTATAATATAATATATAATATATATATATATATATATATATATATATATATATATATATATATAATAAGCATATAATAGAAGCTATTAATGTGTTCATTAGTGCCTCAGCATTACATTTCATACTTATTTTCTTTTGATAATATTTTAAAAATGTTCACATTTTAAAATAAATCCATGGTTTAATTTCTTAGAGTAATCTAGAGTGAACATGGGGGTCATTCCAAAGCTAGTTCCAAAATGGAAGAAGTGCTAAGAAGTATCATCAGAGATAGGAAGAAGAGAGTTTACAGTTGATTTTTTTCTTCTTTTCTAATCTTTAGGAAATAATCCTTGTCCTCTGGAAAAAGGGATTATGGGGTGCTTGGATCCTGCAGATCACTTTTCTTGCAAGCAAAGAAGTTCATTCTTGGTTGCCTCTAGGATGTTGTACAAAAATCATCATCATCCTTTCCTTAGCATTGGTGCTCTTTCTATAAACTGATAGTGGCAGGAAAATGTCTATAGTAACCTTGGAACTCCTTGGCTCAAAGTCTTCTATTTTCCCTGACATGCTTTGAACCAAGTGAAAATAGAAGTATTTTGGAGGCAGCATATGTACTTTCACCTACTGAGTCAACGAGAGATAAAACATAAAAAGGAAACAGATGAGAAAATGCTGCCTTCTCTGACGGGGTTGAATCTGGAAGAGCTGTGGCACAGATGTTCCTGGGGTTAGGAATATCGAATTTACTTTCAAAGCTATCAGAGATTTCAGCAGCAAACTCCCATCCCAAATTACTCTGAGCGGTCATTTATTTATTTATTATTAAATTTATACACTGCCCATCTCACCGTAAAAGGGACTCTGGGTGGCTTACAAATAAAAGCTACAAAACCATTATAAAAATAGAAAAAGTACAAAAAAAGAAATAAAATAAAATAAAATAGGGAAACTAAAAGGCGGAGAGAGCATCTTAAGCCACCAACCACCCTCAGGGCTGCCTATCACTCTTGGATCCCCAAGTTAGTTGGCAGAGCCAGGTCTTGACACTCTTACCGAAGGCCAAAAGAGGGGGGGCCAACCTCGCCTCAGGGGGCAAGACGTTCCACAGGGCGGGGGCAACGGCAGAAAAGGCTCTCCTCAACCCCGCCAGTCGGAATTCTTTAGCCAACGAGGTCTGCAACTTGCCCTTCCTGCCGGACCAGGTGGGACGAGTCGATGCTTGCGCAGCAGAGGTGTTCAATGTGCAGCCCTAGAGGTACCCACAACTGCCCGTGCCACTGCATTCTGCACCAGCTGCAGCTTCCAAATACATGGCCATATTTGCACCCCTGACATAGTCATTTGAGATGGCAAATTGAGTGTCATGTGGACAAAGTAGGGGAAAAAATGTGGGTCATGCTTATATTATACTTTAGTGCAAGTGAGAAAAAGCCCTTCTGATTGATTCCCATGTAGGAGGAAGAATAATTAGGATTTTCATAGCATTTTCTATCCAATACTAATTGCAAATATATGATCTGAAGAAAAGTCTTGTACAATGTATGTACAATTGTATAATAAGTTCAGGGTGTATCCAAATTTAATTTTCCATGTATTAGTCTAATGAAAATTTATTTATACATAATAGCCAAGGTTATATTAGCCTTGTTACACGTAAATTGTGCATTCTTGAACAGACTCTTTGCATGATACCTGTTTTTCTAAAGGAAAGTATTCTAGTTAATGAACTGATCATTTTTAGAGCAGGGATTCAGAAAACTCCCAAGAGTATAATAGGAAAGCAGTCAAGGAATAACCCAACTTCCAAGTTTAATGTGAAGGAAATACATTGGAGAATGAGTTCTATGTAAGATAAAGCTATAATTAAACTGGGATTGAGATAAAATGAGATTGATTTTAGGGGGAAAGGAAAATGAAACTTATGTTAGGAGTGGCATTGTGGAACAGCACATCAGAGGAAATATGGAGAGGGTGTAGGAAATGTACAGATATATGCACATTGCTACTGTTTAGTGTTCTCCTCTTTGTAAAGAAGGTGCTGGGCTATGTGTGAACTTATTCTTGTTCAAAGTAATTGGCTGCTGCAGGCAGGAAGAAATGCCCAGAATATGATGATGGCTTCTCAATGTGCTTTTGCAAATATGTTAAGGGGTAATTTAAAACAAAACTTCTGTTTCCAGCTGCAGACCTGGGTTTCCCATAATGTTAATCTTTTTAATAAAAACTTAATAAAATTTACAAAGGAAAAAGAAAACAACAACACACTACCCTTCCTGGATATCCTCATCAGCAGAGGAATGATGGCAAATTAGAAACACAGGTCTATCAAAAAATAACCCACACTAACCAAGTGCTCCATTACCCAACAACCCAACCTCCCACAAGAGGAGCAAACATTATTCATATGAGCACAAACACACTACATCAACCCAGAACACCAGAAAAAGGAAACAGACTGCCTATGCAACATCTTCCAACAAAATGGATACCCACACAACTTTATCAAAAAGTGCCTGACCACTCAACCCACTAGAGAACAACCAACACACGCTATGAAAAGGATAACACTGCCATATATCAAAAACATCTAAGAAACAACCAACAGACTGTTAACATCCACATGGCATCACCGTAGAACATAAACCAACTATAGCCCTCCAAAACATCTTAAGTAAACCAAAAGATCCAGTAGGCCAAGAAGAAAAAGCAGGAGTCATCTACAACATACTGTGTAAGGACTGTAACAGCCACTATGTAGGACAGACAGGCAGAAGACTAGCAGAGCGCATCCATGAACACCAACTAGCAGTCAGAAGACATGATGAAAACTCCTTAATTGCACAACACATGGACAAACTCAACCATAGTTTCAACCGGGCAACTGTGAGCATCCTAGACCAAGCTAAATCCAAAAACGCTAGGGTATTCCTGGAAGCTTGGCACTCAGACAAATCAGCCATCAACAGAGACATAGAGATAAACCACATTTACATACCATTCGAAAGAGACAATAAAAAAAAGCTAAGAAGGAAACAAAGAGACCAGAACACATACTCTTCAGCAGCCAACACCTAGATAAGCAGGGATTAATACCAGGCAAACAATCGAGCAGAAAACAATATCCTAATCAAGGAACTACTAAGGAGACAAACAGTCAAGCAGACAAACAAACTGAAAACAATACCCTAATCAAGGAATTACCAAGGAGAAAACCACACTCCTACTAACACTGGCAGGGCAAGCTACTGTATATAAACAGGGAGCAAACCCCACGCTCACTAGCACTGATGATGTTACCTAGTTGGGTAATGTAATGTCTGCAAGCAAACAACCAAGCTCAGAGAGCACCAAGGATTCCACAACGTTAATATTCTGTCATTCTAACCCTACTTTCCTCCATCCCCACTCCAATTTTAAGTTTTCTGGCAGTAAAACTAATGATAAAAATTGGGTGAGTATATATTTTAAAAAATATATAAAAATCCCTTTCCTTATATCTTTTAGATGCTGACCGGCAAGATTCTATTAACTTGTTTCTAGGAGTATTTCAGCCTGAAGAAGGGAAGTCTCATCTCTGGGAACTACCTACTGATTTTTATTTGCATCAAAAGGACACAATGAATCTTCTCCAGACCAGGCGAAGGTATTTCCTTTCAATATTCCCAAAGGAGAGGAAATCAAATTGGTCCATTCCATTTCCTTCTACCCTTGTCCTATGTTTTAGAGGGTTATAGGGAACTATATAGCGGGCGTGGTGGCTCAGCGGGTAAGACGCCAGGCTTGTCAATCAGAAGATTGCAAATTCAGAGGTTCGAATCCCTAGCCCCGCACGATGGAGTGAGTTTTTTTTACAAGCAGAGACATCCATTAATAAATGTTACTTTTTCAAAACTCACTCCATTCATAGAGTAATTGGTTGGATACAATCTCTTGTGTCCCATTTCATCATTGGTCTTGTGAAACAAATAAGTATGCAGAATAAATTAATGGAGTACTGTAGGCTTATGTACACATTTCTCATCTGTGTATTTGGCTACTTATACTTTTAAATAAATAAATAAAGTTAAATAAGGAATTAAATGAAAAGCAAATACTACTTAGTATTTGCTTGTTAACAAATATGATGCTGATTTGTGTCTTTTAACATTAAGTTTACCTGTTTGGATTATTTCTCTGTCAAACAATAGGATGTTAAAACCAAATTATAGTGTATAAAACAGTATGAACCCCAATCCATATCCATCTGTACATAAGTGACGTTCCATTGTTAGTCATGATAAAGAGCTCCGATTGCATGCAAGGTTCTTTCCATCCCTTAGCAAGGAAAAGGAATCTGTCAGGGTTGCGCAACCCAATGAACTCAGTGCATTTGCTTGCTGCTCCCTGTCAATCTTTCCAGCTTGCTGTTTGAATCAGCCACTCACCGATTCCCGCGTGCAGCAGTTTCCCGCCGGCGGTACCAGCTACACGCGTGTCAAGATTGTTTCTAGGATGGGAGGGGGAGCATACCAGACAGTGAGCAGAAGACACTGAGAGCCAAGGTCATCTGCAACTGTCTGTGCCAGGTGTGGGGAGGGGAGAATGAGTACAAATGAAAATAATGTTTTAATTAGAGGCTTTGTGCCTTTTTCTTCAGTTCCAGCTTTCGCTGTGGTCATGTAGCATTGCTTTCATTAAACAGTTTTCATTTTCTTAGAAAGAAACTGAGTGAAGGTGTTTTATTTGAAGTTATTGCCAGTGATCATTACATTAAGCTGGAACTCCAAAAAACCAACTCATGAATGCTTTCCCTGAGGATACTCCTTTCCCTGAGGATATTCCTTCACCGGGAAACCAGGTCGCAAGACTGCACGTTTCGTTGAGTCAAACGATGGAAGGCATGAGTACTTTGAATGCAGAAGCCGGAGAGGTACCAGGGGAGGATTGCGAACAGCTTCGAGCCGCAACGTTGAATGTGGCAGGGGGCGGAGACGATCCTGAAGAGAGCACTACGAGATCCGGCAAAAGATTGAGGAAGACAAAATACAAGGAAGGACCCGAGCAGCCGCTCCTGCCAAAAGGTGAGCCCAAACCGCGACGGCACTTGTACGAGAAGGTTGGTGGGTAATCTGAGGGTGTTATAAGAAGAAACGTTACCACCAGGAGAGGTACCCGCACTGACAGGATGGCAGATTTGGAGGATCAGATGGGAGAAATGTCTTTTGAAATAGAGACTTTGTACCAACACATGGCCACGTTACAAGCATCCGTTGGAAAAATTCTGCAGAAACTAGAAGAACCTGGAGTCAGCCTGAGACCAGAGAGACCCGGTGCGACTTCGGGGCTGGCGGATCGAGAAGGATCCGAAGATAAGTTCAGTACAGAGGAGGAGAGTAGGCCAGCATCGCCTCAAGGGAGAGAGGGAGCGGCACAAGTGGGAGAAACCAGGAGACTGAAACGAACCAGCAGACCCACAGGAGCCCACAAAATCAAAGTGAGATTTGACGGAGACCCCAAAAGTCTGGCGTGTTTCTTGACCCATGTCAGAGGGTTTATGGACGAATTCGAAGACTCGTTTGCAGATGAAGAAGCAAAGGTGAGGTACATCTCCGCTTATCTGTAAGGGGAAGCTGCACACTGGCTAATTGAACTCCACGATGCTGGGGCCCCGGAACTGATGGATTTTGACAACTTTATGACAGCTTTGAGACACCGTTTCGAAGGCACATTATCCAAAGTGACAGCAAAGGCTGAATTGCTAACAAACAAACAAGGGAACCGGTCAGTAGCAGTATACGCTTTAGAATTTAAAAGGCTGACAGGTCACCTCACAGAGTGGCCAGAAATGTTCAGGATTGAATATTTCCAGATGGGGTTGAGGCCAGAAATCCTAGAGACTTGCCTGAATTGATGGGATCCTAAGACCCCAAAGGAATGGGTGTTATTGGCCGGGACAGTGAAAAGTACAAAACTGCATCTGAAAAAGCAAATGCAATTGCAAGACGCAGCAAGGAAAGCAACGTCGGGGAGCAGCCTCACGGACAACGGACAACAAAGCTGGAGATGGGACAAAGAAAAGGAACGGTGCACCCAAAAGAATTTGTGCTTCAGATGTGGAAAACGACATCGAGCCTCAGAGTGCAACCAACCCTCAAGCCGGCCGCGAAACGCGGAAAAAAGAATTAATATTCAAACCCCTAAGTGCAAAAGCAAAGGGACAGCTGCCAAAGCCAAAGAATTGTGCGAATGGGGAAGCCAAAGTACCGCCAGTGACTCCAAAGAAGAGGAGTTCCAGCAGGTGGGAAACGCCAGTCGCCTACCCTGAAGGGCGCCAGCGGGCGGGCGGAGCATAATGGGCATGTCAATCCTATGGTAAGTGAAGAATGTCCCTCAATGCTATTAAGTATACAGTTGCAAAGTTTAGAGACTAAGCGAAAGGCAGACCTATTGGCATTATTAGATTCTGGGTGTACACGCTGCCTCATAAATCCTGCCATAGTAACTGGACTGGGGCTCAAAGTCAAGAAACTAAAGCAGCCCCTAGTATTTACACAGTTAGATGGTACAGAGGCGAGCGGGGGTCCAGTAGAGTTTTGCACAGAAGAAGTTAAGTTGAAAATTGGCACCCATAGGGAAATGATCAGATTTTTAGTAACTCTGATTGCAAGCCAGTCCGTAATTTTAGGACTGTCCTGGTTGAGAAAGCAAAACCCTCAGATCGATTGGACAACAGAGTGCATAGAATTTGAGGATTGGTCATATAAAGGTTAACCCACAAAGGCACTGCACCCCAAGAAGGCCATGGTGGGGCTAGTAGCAGCATCAGCCACAAGCCAGCCACAGAGGGAAGCAAGTATTGTACCCAAGCAGTATAAAGATTTACACAGAGTCTTTGAAGAGAAGGAATCTGATCAGCTTCCCCCCCACAGAAACTGTGACTGTGCAATTGAATTGGAACCAGGGGTGAAATTTACTAAACCGAAGCTGTACCCCATGACCACGAAAGAACAGGAAGTGCTAAGAGAATTTGTAGATAAAAACCTAAAGCGAGGTTTCATCAGACCAGCCACCTCACCGATGGCAGCCCCTCTGCTTTTCAGACCCAAAAAGGACGGGTCCTTAAGACTGTGTACATATTATCAGGGCCTGAACGCCATCAACGCAGACAATAGATATCCACTACCCTTAATGGATGACATGCTTGCTCACCTATCGAAAGGAAAAGTTTTTACTAAATTGGATTTAAGAGAGGCTTATTACCGCATGTGCATTTGCGAAGGAGATGAATGGAAAACTGCATTTAATTGCCAACTGGGTTGTTTTGAATTTCTTGTGATGCCATTCGGACTAAAAGGAGCAGGGAGTCCTTCATAAGTGAAGTTCTCCGTGAATTTTTATACAAAGGGATTCTCGTATATCTGGACGACATCCTGATATATTCCCAAACTTTAGAGGAGCACGTTAAATTGGTTCGTGAGGTACTCAAAAGACTGTTGAAAGCTCAGTTGTTTGTCAAGCTTTCCAAATGTGAGTTCCATAAGGAACAATTGGACTATCTGGGCTACAGAGTATCCAGCCAGGGCTTAGCTATGGACCCTGCGAAGGTGCAGGATGTGCTGGGGTGGAAACCCCCAAAGACCTGAAGACAATTGCAGAGTTTCCTGGGGTTTGCAAATTTTTACCGCCAGTTTATCAATAATTTTGCCCAAGAGGCTTTGCCCCTAACAGACCTGCTAAAGACCAAAGGGAAAGGGGAAACCAGAAAAGTAAAAAACCCCGGGGCGGTGCTGAATTGGACCGCCGAATGTCAGGCGGCGTTTGATCGGCTCAAAGCCTTGTGTACTGCCGAGCCCATTCTAAAACACACAGACCCACAAGAACCACTAGTGGTCCAGGTTGACGCATCAGATGCTGCTTTGAGAGCTGTATTACTTCAAAGAGACGGAAAGGGGGAGTTGCACCTGTGCGCATACTTGTCCCGAAAATTCAGCAACGCTGAACGAAGATGGCTGGTATGGGAAAAAGAGGCGTATGCAATAAAATGTGCTCTCCAAACATGGCAGCACCTCTTGGAGGGAGCCACCCACCCTTTTGAGGTCTGGACGGACCATAAAAACCTTGAAGCTTTGCGAATGCCCTGCAAATTATCTCCCAAACAAGGTGGGCTCAATTTTTTATTAAATCCAACTTCACGCTAAAATACCTGCCCAGTACAAAAAAATTCCTAGCAGATTTTATTTATTTTATTTATTATTTGGATTTATCCCTGCCCATCTCTACCATGGTAGACTCTAGGCGGTTATCTCAGATGCTCTATCTAGGTTACCCCAGCACAACAGTGAAAGGGAAGAAGTTGTAGATACTGTAATTCCTTTACACCAATTGGGGTTAGTTGTCGGGACCTGAAGCCAAACGCAAGGCTCAGCACCACAGATAGAGACGAGTCTCCTGCAGGAATTACAGGGCGCATTAGAGAAAGATGATTGGCTGCAAGAAAACAAACTCTATCCGAAAGGGATGGACTATGGTGGCACGGCACAAAACTGTACATCCCACTATCTGAGAAAAAACATTCTGGAACAATGTCACGGCACTAAGCCCGCGGGGCACTTTGGTTTTGTAAAAACATTGCATTTATTGAGACAATTCTGGTGGCCTTTAATGCGCAAGGATGTAGAACAATATGTGGCCAGCTGTCCTATTTCTGCTACCTCAAAGGGGTGGGAAAACCCCGGGTACTATTGCAAAACATTGCAGATCCTAAACTACCTTGGAAAGAAATTGCAATGGATTCCATTGTCAAGTTGCCAGAAAGCAAAAAGAAAACCGCAACTTGGGTAGTTACAGATTTGTTTTCCAAACAAGCCCATTTCGTGCCCCTACCAGGCGTTCCGTCAGCCACTAAATTGGCTAAACTATTTATCCAACATGTGTACAGGCTACACGGGGTTCCTGAGCATGTAATTAGTGATTGCGGCATACAGTTCACTTCTACATTCTGGAAAGCCTTTTTAAAGCTGATTGGCGCAGGGCAAGCCCTGAGTTTGAGTCATCATCCCCAGACAGATGGATCCAGTGAACCATTGAATTCTATACTTGAGCAATACATCAGGTGCTATGTCAATTACCAAGACAACTGGGTCGACCTATTACCTATTACTTTTTGCAGAAGTTGCTTATAATAACGCTGTACACCAAAACACAGGTTTTTCACCTTTTCACATAGCCAACAGCCAAGACTTTGTTCCAATCCCAGAGTTACCCCAGGGGGCCACTAACGTTGCATTATTAGAGGATTGGATTAACCAAATGAGAGAAACATGGCCCATAATTCATAAAGCCTTAACACATGCTAAAGCCTGTTACAAAAAGTTAGCTGACCAAAAGCGATCACCTGAATGGCAATTTAAAGTGGGTGACAAAGTTTACCTATCTACCAAATTTTTGAAAACAAGACAGCCGTCGAAAAAATTGGGACCCAAATATGTTGGACCTTTCACCATTACCAAAATTATCAACCCACTCACTGTGCAACTATTTTTACCAAAGAACCTAAGACAGATCCATCCCGTATTCCATTGCAGTTTATTAAAGCCAGTGAAAACCTCCAATTTGTGGCATCCAGACGAACCGCCACCTCCCCCTACCATGATCAATGGGGAGCAACATGTTGAAATCAAACAAATTCTCAACTCTAGATGAGTCAGAGGCACTCTCCAGTATCTCATCAGATGGCAACATTTTCCTGACGACGAATGGGTGGCCAGCCACCAGATCTGTGCCAAGAAACTTGTAAATAAATTTCACCAACGCTACCCAAACAAACATATGTAAACCCAAAATAACTTGTTTCATATCTCCTCCTTTTAACTTTTGTAGATTTCTCTTTTTCAGGAGGGGCACCATGTCAGGGTTGCGCAACCCAATGAACTCAGTGCATTTGCTTGCTGCTCCCTGTCAATCTTTCCAGCTTGCTGTTTGAATCGGCCACTCACCGATTCCCGCGCACAGCACTTTCCCGCCGGCAGTACCAGCTACACGCGTGTCAAGATTGTTTCTAGGATGGGAGGGGGAGCATTCCAGACAGCGAGCAGAAGATGCTGAGAGCCAAGGTCATCTACAACTGTCTGTGCCAAGTGTGGGGAGGGGGGAATGAGTACAAACAAAAATAATGTTTTAATTAGAAGCTTCGCACCTTTTTCTTCAGTTCCAGCTTTCGCTGTGGTCATGTAGCATTGCTTTCATTAAACAGTTTTCATTTTCTTACAAAGAAACTGAGTGAAGGTGTTTTATTTGAAGTTATCGCGAGTGATCATTACAGGAACCTCTACATGCAGTTCTGCTCTGTTCTGTCTCAAACAAACATATTAGGCTTGATTTTCCCTACTGTTTCAACAATCTCCTTTTGCTCTATCAATATAATTGAAATAAGTAATGTTTAAATTATACAGTATAATTTATCAAGCAGTAGACAGATTTCACAATGGAAGGAAATAGCAAGGGATCCCTCAAAGATCTGTTTCAGAACTAAAGTATTCCAACTTCTTTATAAATAAACTGGAACTAGCAATATGTCTATGAAGGTTCTCAGTCATCCAGGTGGAATTGTCTGTAGCTTGAATCATGTCAACTGGATTTCTATTTTCCCAGTGGAAACGTTTCGCTCCTTATCCAAGGAGCTTCTTCAGTCTGAGCAAAGTTGGTAAGGGAATCCTAAATATGTTTCTAGGTAGCTGTGTGACCTTACACCTGGGGCTAGGTCATGGTTATATTGAGATGTTATTTTTAAGTCCTTTTATCATCTAAAGGAGGATCGTTAAGATCACCATGCTGCTGTTGAGCTTGTGAAATGGTCTTAATCTTCCTAGGCACAGAAGACAAAGCTGGGAGGAAGATGGGGGAGAGGTTATGCCTGAGGCCCCCACCTCTATTCAAGGAAGGATTTTCCAAGTAAACTAGCAATGTGGAGGACATATTGGCTAGTGACAATTCAGGGTATTTAAAACAAAAGAAATGCTAAGAGCTCCAAAATTGTGTCTCTAAACTGAATAAGGATTGAAATGGAAAGCAGTGGTTTAGTAGAAATTTAAAGTCATGTACACTGGGCCAAATAGTCTTAATTTCTCAGTTACACCAATGGAGACTGAATTGCAGATGATTAATCAGAAAAGAAAGGTTGGAATTATGGTGGCAGTGCAATGAAAATGTCAACCCAGTATGTGGAGTGTATGAAAAAGCCAAATTCCATTTTAGGCAACAGTAGGAAAGGTACTGAAAAGAAAGCAACCAAAAGCACATTACCTTGGTGTGCCGCCTCTTGGAGTATTATATATAATTTGAAATATCATCCCTCAAAAATACATTTTAGAATTGGAAAATATGCCGATGTTGAGAACAAAATGATCAGGAGTGTTGAGCACTCTGCTATGAGGAAGAGTTTCAACATTTATATAGAGAGAATGGTGTGAGATTCAGGATAGAGAAGAGAAAATTAAGATAAACTATAGAATTCATATATCAGGTACTGTAAGAGATAGTTTTAAATGAGAACTAGATAAATTCATGGATGATAAGACAATGAATGGCTACCACTCATGAATGCTAAGTTTTGCTTCCAGGATCAAATACAGTGTGCACTTGAATATTACTTGTTGTAGAACAATATGAGTAAGGGTTATTGTACTTATGTTCTGCATGTAGGCTTCCCAAAGGTGTCCCATTGGACACTATCTAAAGCAGTATTACCAGATGTTGAATCACCATGATACAGGTACAGATATGAAGATAGTTTACTCTGTAAACTCTACATCTAGTATTTTAGTGTCAGTTTAGTTGATGCCATTGAGACATCATGTAAGTCAGATTCAGAATTACAGGCTTTATCTCACTTTGTACAGTCAGAGTGACCATGATGGAGAAAGCAGCTAGAACCTATTATTTGATTATATTGGTTTGTGAAATGTACAGTCTTTGTAGAGAATGATTTTTGATGACTAAATATAAGATTATTATCCATAGCATTATGAGGAGAGAAATGTTTAGTCACCTTCAGAGACCTCATCATGGACTCAGAGAACAAAAACAAAGCAAGAACATGGCTGATGGCCAAGATGACATACCATATAGAAATTGAACAGTGTAAGGATTTGTCAAGAGCAGAGGACAAGTAATCAGAAGGAGCTTTTATACTTGCCATGGTGTGAAATAGCTGCTATTTTTAATGTGGCAGATACATATATTTGCTTCTAATTGATTAGTTTACAAAGGTTCAAAAGGTTCTTCATGAAAGTTGTATATGCTAGATACGGTACTCTACAAGTACTTGTATATGATCATGTTCCATTTGCCAGCAGAGAAAATAACACAGTTTGCAGGATTTGGGGAAGTAAAATTAGTACAGTGTTTCCTCAGTCACTGGAATGAACAATTCGAACAATTCAATCAATTAACATTACAACAGCAAGAGAAGATGTTTGATTAGTTTTATTAGAATTTCAGAATACGCTGTTAACTGGCTTGGAATATCCTCCAGCAAAGTTATTTGTGGGCCCTCAATTGAAGACGCCCTTCCATCTTAACATCTCTTCAAATAATTTTTCAATCTAAGATTTTTCATCATGAAATATATTTTCTATCATGAGACCTTTGGAGTGAGAAAGCATATTATAATCAGTTGGCTTAATTATTATGAGCCTTTAAATCATGAATGATGGTATGCATGGTAGCAGCATAGGGTTGGCAGTTGGAAAGGACAACAGTACCATATCCATTAGTAGGTAACAGATACTGATGCAACAGAAGACATTTGAAAGAGAATGGAATAACCTCAAGTTAGACAGAGAGATTGTGAATGGCCAATAGGAAGATCAGGTACAGCAAACTACTCTAGCACAGTAGTGTCTTCAAAGATTGGTTCTATTTCACAAATGCCAGAAGCTGAAAGAGATGGAGGTTTGGGACAAGTTCCGGAATCCTAAATTAAACATTTGGAAGGAACTGCGGCAGGCAGCACAGCTGTACAACTGCCAGAAGCTAAACATATGAGCAGTGCTCTGCTCAAGTCCCTGTTATTCAGAATTAAGATAGTTTTAACTTTTACAAATATTTTGAAAATCATTTTAATAATCTATGTAAATATATAGTTTTAATATAAAATAGCAGTGTTAGAATTGTTTTATGTCATGTTTTATAATGAAAAGGGAAGATGTGGCATGTTTCTGTTACTTTAGGGCTAATTACCTATAATTAAATGTGGGATGGATCTGTATGAATGACTTATCTTGAGGATGTTAATGTTGTTTTACTTTAGTAGGCTGTTCTACTAAGAAGAATATACCTTTCCAATACATTCTCAACTGAAGTAAGGGAAAATATTATATGGAAAACAGAATATTGAGCTAGATTATTCTTTAAACTCAACCTCGCAGCTGATTTCTCATTTATCTTTATAACAGCACTAATTTGCTAGGCGATATAAAAAATTCATAATCTAAAATTTGACATCAAGAGTATTGGAAAAGGAGGCTTGGATAAAACAGAATCTGTAATTTTGTTTACATATATTTGGGCTTAGCAACTGTAGGGCATGAGGAATAGAGTGAGGCGTTCCGGGAGAGGGTTTTGAGGGCAGCCAGAGAAGCATCATGTAGGAGGCAATTGCAAATATAAGACATGTGAAGGGAGAAAGGGTGCTTTTTTCATGTTATGTTTTTGTTTTTTTGCTTAAAGCTACACTTTTTGGTGGACTCCTGGGGTTCTAAAATATTTGCCACTGCCTTATGATGAAGGTAAATACTTGTTAAACATTTTGCCTTATAATGTAGCAACATAAGATGAGCATAATAAAAATAATTCCGTGAAGTATGGTGAATTAAGCTTGCATGTTGTTAGAGGCATTATCACTTTATGTACAGTAGATATATGAAATAGGGATTTAGCAGTATATGGTACTCTGAGTAGATGGTACTCTTTCACCCCATTTTTATATATTATTTTCTTGTTGCCCCCATTTTTCAACTTCATGCATTAATATAACTAAGGCAGACTTTGGGTTTGAAGGTACTTTGCTTGGCTTTCTCCCCTTTTAATGGATTAGGTGGACTTAGTGATGGCTTTTCATGGTTTGGGCTTTAGGGTTTTTAATTTCCCACAGTGCCCCACAATAAGGTCAGGAGCACTCTGAAAAATCAAAAGCATGGATAGATCCAACTAAGGTTGAAGGTGCCTGGTCAGTGGGAATAAAATGAAGGGGAGCCCAGTCAGTCCTCAACTGGGCCTGGCAGGGTGCTGAAATTTTGGTGGCCACCCAAAGATGGCAGAAGCTGATGTTGACCCTAATCCTGAATGCAACTGGCCTTTTCTAGGAACTATGTTACCTGTATCATCCATCTCTATTCATTTCTCCTTAAAGCTGTAGTGGAACAGTAAAGTAGAAATGTGGCATTTTTTCCAATATCTCATAAGTACAATGCTATCTATTGCTGCTCTTTGTCTTTAAATACATTATAAGATAAAGAGTTGTCTGCATTTCTGAGTGTCCTTGGGGATAAGACTATTACAGCTAGTTCCTACAGTTTAAAATTCCATACTTCACCATCAATCCTGCTTCTGTCAACTTTAACCAAATACCCCAAGCACATCACCAACAGTTGCTGAGTTAAATGGCAGATGTCAAATCAAATCTTTATTACTGTCATAGACCAGCATAAATTGGCAGATATAAATGTTAGTTTGTGGGCTTGCATGATCCACAGGGTACTCTGCCGGATAAGAAAAACCTAATTTGTTTTTGTAATATACAGTATGTACTGTCACTGATTTAAAGCCACTAACAGAAGTTAGTGCCAGAAGTTGGCTGAGAAAAATGGAGAGGGATAGTCATTTGCTGCTATTTTTTAAAAAAGAAGAAGGGGGAGAGAGGTTATATATTTTAACACTGGAAAGTGCACAATCCTCAATATGCTAATAATAAAAATATTAATGAAATGACAGAAGCCAGCAATTAAGTGTTTTGGTTTAATGCATCCACAAACCTACAAGTTAATGCAAGCTGTACTTTACCTTTTCACTTAGAAGTATCTATGTATTTACTGTTTTAGTGACATGTGCTGAAAACCAGAGGAAGTTAATAGTGAAGAGATTTCATAGGTTTGATGAAGAGATTGACATTCATAATGATTTTTTTCGACCATATGAACTCAGCAGTTTTGATGACATCTTTTGCTTGGCAATGACAAATTCAATGCGGTATGTCTATTTCATTTTTAAAGATGTTGCGTTTTGAACTTGCTTCTTAGACTCCAAACTCTAATTCAATTTTCTTTAAAAGGTATATAGTAGAAAATATACCTTAAGATAGAAGAGGCAATGGAGTGTTAGAAATTAAATGCTATTTCTCTTTTAATTCAATAAATTATATGCTAAATTCCACAGAATTCTATATTCTGTACTTCCAGTTTCAAAAGAAACTGATTTCTGCCCAGTTTCCATTATAATGCATTTATAAGCCAGTCTAGTTATGCAGGAATCCACTAACATACAGATACTCTAAAATATTTGAATTTTGCAGATACATGTGTGGAATAAGTTGGTTGTGTGAATCAGCTATCAAAAAGTGAATTTGACACTGTTTGGGTTATTTAACAAGAGGAATGCCATTTAATGCATGTAGAAAACTCTGTTGGAAATAGCCAGACCAACCAGTAATACAAATAAATCACTTCCTAACTTGAATGTAAAAAAGACACACACCCTCATAATATTAGTTATATGTGCTTTGTTTTCACTTGAATTTGTATTACAGATTTCTGGCAGGAGTTAACTGTAACAAAGGCATTTTTTGTCTAAATTATTTAGGAAAAAACATACATTTTTATGACAATTATTTCTGAAGTACTGTCTTTCTCCATTGACCTTCATAAAAGTTTTTGCATTTGATTATTTATTTTTCTTTCTCCTCTACATTTCTTCAGAGATTTTATGCCGAAGAATGTTCCCATTGATCCCAGCCCATTTACTGTACGCAAACCAGATGAAACTGGAAAATCTGTTTTGGGGTAAGGAAAGAAGTGCTGAAAAAAGCTTAATATTGCTTTATTTATTTAGCTATATTTACATCATCTGCTATTACACTGATGTGGGACAGAATGCAGTGTGAATCGAACCAATGAATATTTTTTGCGTTAAAAAATATAAGCAGATTGGGCACAGGGGTGAAATGTATGCACAAGGCTGGAGTTTGAGTTCCATCTTCCAAATCTTGAGTAGATTAATAAATTTAAACCATCTTTCTGCCAGCAAAACCCACAAAAGGAGATCAGTATCTGTCTTTGCTTCTGTCAGAGAGATTATGCTGTTCCCTGTTCCTCTGGACTCCTCCATAGACCAAACTAAGGTAGTACCAAGTAGTGGTAGTATAACTAGCTGCCAGAGTGTATTCCAGGGCTTTCCAAAGTTTTTCCCGCGGCGACACACCAACCGGCGTTGGTGTGTCGCCTCGGAAAAACCCGGAAGTGCGGCAGTGCGCAAAAACCCGGAAGCGCTGCTGCCGCTTTCGGTTTTTGCGCTCTGCAGTTGGTGTGTCACCGCGGGAAAACCCAGAAGCGTTGATGATGATCAGCGCTTCCGGGTTGTGTGGCGACACACCAGACTGTGTGTGGCGAACACACTTTTGTGTCGCGACACACAGTTTGGAAAGCTCTGGTGTATTCAGTGCTGTCTTTTTTCCCCATAAGTAAACATTCTCTTCTAATGGGGGAGTAAAATGCAAGAAGAACAATCTGGCAATTACAGAACAACTCCCATGTTTTATTGCCATTTGATGCATGAACTTTCATTTTAGTGTTTCTACTGTTAATTCCTTATATCAAAGATGATAAGTATTTTTGCTGATTTGCCTCAGAAAAAGTTACTTGCTTGTTTATCAACATTTCAATTTTTGGGGCAGAATTCAAATCAAATCAGCTGAGATAAGCATCCTTCTTGTATTTTTGTCTTTCTTCTTTGTGTTAGTACCTCACCAGCCAAGTCTTGTCTTAGCAAAAGTAGTTCCTGTTCCCCCAATTGGGCTTATCTCCAAGTCTTGCCACACTTTGGGGTAGGCAGTTACTGACTAAAGAGCTTAGCAGTGAAGCAGCTGGTAAAGGAAGAAGTATGCAGGAAGATGTAACATTGCAGGAAATTTTAATGTGGGATAGACAATGTCCTCTGGGTTTGGAGTGTAATTCAGCCTCTTGACCTGCTAGTGAGCTGCAAAAGGGCTTCTGGTTGCCTGTTTTTTTTTTTTAAGAATTTTATTAAGTTTTGAGACAAAGATAAAAGCTATGAAAAAACAAAAAAAAAGAAAAAAAAGAAAAAAGAACTAAAAAAGTGTGAAAACACAGAACATTTTTTTTCAAAATTACAGAAAGATATGACTTCCAACTTTTAACAGCAAGGATATACAAAAATTTCCATAATCAATCTCTTACTCTGTATTAAACCAAAACCACATTATTTCTGTAAGTCATTTCACTTTAGCACATTATAAAAATCACTAAGTACAGTTACTCCCCCCCTTATATTAAAATAAATAAAAATTCATATAAACCCTTTAAACAACTCCCCCCCCCAAAAAAATAGCACTTATGTAATTATTCCCCTCCTACTACTATTCTATACATTTCTGTCTACTATAATAAGAATCAAAATAAAAAGCACATAAACTGTCTGCCATTATACTTAATAGTACAACAGTTTTAATAATCTTAATCTTAATAAACCCAAGAAACAAAAACAATTCAAATCAGTGGCCTTAAATCAAATCCTTAAAACCATTCAAATAAACATTTTTTATACCCTAATAATCTTAATCCAAATCCTTAAAAGCAAATAACATCAGTCAAACCCTTAAAGCAATCCAGATAAACATTCTTTAACCCTTATCCCACTTCAAAATAAACCAGAACATTTACATATCCCCACAATGTCCACAGAGTTTTTCTCTTGAAAAAATCAAACAGCCGAACTGCTCCCCTCAAAAATTCCAGCTTCTCTTCAAAAAACCTCCCACACATAATGACCCCTTCTTTTTCATGGCATTCCACCAGAAAATCAATTTCACTTATTGCTTGCAGATCTCTCTTTCCATTAAATTTCTCCAACTCCACTATCCGATCTTCATCCAGCATCTCAATAGAAATCCCGATCTCACTCTTAGAAGAAACATTTATATCACTGTTGAATTCCTCAATTTCATCCACCACATCCCCAACCTGATGGCACATTTTAGACCTCATATTTTCTGAGATAGCTTGCATAAAAATTTGGTAGAAGTCAGAAAAAATCTGTTTAAAATCTTCCATGTCTCACGCAGTAGATTATGACGCCCCCCAGGAGCTTCACCAGTGAAAATCGAAGATATGGAAAAGTTCCGGAATGTATTTACACAAGCAAGAGTGAGATAGGCAGACAGTTCCAAGGGAAAGTAGAAACAGAAAGCTGAAGGTTCAAATCAGCCAATTCAATGTGTAGGAAAATGCTAATATCTTCAAATTTAGTACAAAAATAATAACAGGAGGACAATTGTTTACTCTCAATCCTCCTTTATATTTGGAAGGAAAATGAAGTCCAAAACTTAAAAAAGAATTTTTTAAAAAAGTAATCCCAAAAATAACGATAAGCACCAAGAGAGCCAGCTTCTCCTTGCTGTAGAAAGCCTCTCTTAGGTTACGCGTACTTAAAAAACCCATAAATTTAGTGATTTAGAAATGGGGTGGCCGGTCTTAATGTCCCTTTAAGGCTACAGCATGGCTTGGAAAATGATGACAGCCCCGCCTCCCAGCTAGCTCTTACCAGTTGAACGCGAAACGCTGTTTGCGATCTGGCTGCAAGCAGCCACCCGGAGGGCAGATGGGGTGATTCCAGGTGTTCTCCTTTATCCAGAGAACATTTCTGGCCTTCAGGAAAACCTTCCTGAGCTGGAAAAAAATTGCCACGTTGTCAGCTCCGCCCACTAAGCCCGTGGGCACAGCTGCTCAGTCCGCCATGATCCCCACTGGAAGTCACCTTCTGGTTGCTTGTGATCCACAGGCTGCAAGTTGTCCACTCATTTTAAAGCAACAGATCCTTTTTCCCAGAAAAAAAAAAGGAAATATACTGTATGCAGTTCTTATTTCTTAATGCCTTTTACAGATATAAAATCAATAAAATATATTATTAATAATTTGGCTTGTTTATAAAAGTATGTTTGGTTTCTAAAATAATAAAAGCAGAATGTTATTCAGGTAAATTATAAATTTATTGATCAAATTTACTATACCCCTGATTTTTCTGGTTATTTTCCAGTCTTTTGCATTTCTAATGATACACTCCTGTTTGCTGATCTGCTCTGCATATAGTATGTCTCTCTTTAGCTCCATGTATTTAAGATTTTATTTTGCTACCAATGTTGCTATGTGGTACTGGTTCTATTATGTTTTTGAAAATTAACTTTCAGTTACTACTGTCACATCCAGTTGAAACAAGAGATGAGCAAGAGCACAAATACATTTGTTTGCATTTCAATTTATGTTTATGGTTTAGATAAACCTCCTCAACCTGGTATACTCTAGGAATTTAATTTTGGAACCTGCAGTTCAACACATTTGGAGGCCTGTAGGTTGGGATAAGTTTGTATAGTCTGCATATTTGTTGGCTCTATCCTGGATTGCAAGAAAAGACTAGTTCCAGGTGTCTTGCCTTTTGCATAGTAAATCTTTTGAGCTACCGGTGCCTGATAGGTGGTGTTGGGAAAGATGACTTCTCCAGATATCTTTCCCTACTAAGATTTACTGTTGCAACACTATTCACATGACATGCCCACCAGTTCCCACAGTACATTAAGCAGCCAAGAATTCACAGCAAATCTGGAACTCTATCTACAAAAATTGCAACGATAGCTTTAAGTTAATAGTCTTGTGACAGCTGCAGTTACAGAGTTTTCTGTGCAGAGATCTTCAAACTCTGTTGATTTTCTAGTTTTGCTTGAATATTTTGTAATGTGCCTAATGAAATTGTTTACTTTTAATATTATAACTATTGAATCAGGACTAACTACTGCTTCATTTGAGTACATCCAAGAATCTGTTCAGAAACCTTTAATTTTTCCATTCCATTCCATTCTGTTCTTGTTTTTGTTTTTGTTTCTAATCACCCCTTTCTTTAAAAGAACATAAGGGTAGCTTTTTTTCTTCATCCCTCTCCTCAGTCTCTAAAAATCCATTTGCTGAAAGCAAAATTCTTTTTATGTTTTTAAGGAGGTAATTACTTTAATTGTAAGCAAGAGATCAATAAGACTATTTGTACTGAGAATCCAAAGTAATATTTTGTACCTAATATATCATGCCCCATATAGAATAGATCAATGACATTCTTTTCCTTGAAATAGTTCAGAGACTTCAAATCGTTGCTCTTTCAATCATATTTTCAAAGTATAACAGCGTCAAAATGTTCTGATCTTGATCTGGAGCCATTTAACCACTTCACTAGTTTGCAATTTTCTGTTTTCTAGGGCTGGACTTTAAATGTTGGCAAATGACTCAGTTCAGCTAACAAAGCCTTTTGAAAGCCATCCTTTGCTCTTACCTTTGTTTGTAGAGCTTTACTTGATAATCTAAACATTAAAAGCCATTTTAATTGGGTACTTGTTTCCTAATGTTTTTGCACCTCAGTTTAAAATATGTAGTCAATGTCATAGATGACATGAAGGTCCAAGTGGTTCAGAAACAGAACAAACTGTAGTTGTAGCTGGAACAGAAAGTCTAACAGAATTTAGCCTCAGAGGACCAAGGAGTCTGGCAAATGAAAAGGATCAAAGCATAGTGTTATGTTTTATGGAGACATTCATGGAGCCTCTTTCAAAGGTGCATTGTGTGCAGTGTCTTACTGCAGCTATAATGTTCCTGATCTCTTAATCTAGAGGCATATCTGGGGAGGCTGCAGGGAGGGTTCGCCCCCCTTTTTCTTTTTCAAGTTGGAATGGTTTGTTTATTTAACCTAGAATACTACTAACCACTAGTCTCAGCAGTTTACAAGAAAAACACACTGAAATTCAAGACATTAAAAACAGTTCAAATAACAGTTAAAACTAATAAATACAAATGAAACAAATACAATAATTGAAATAAACAATCAATGATTAAAAGATGCGTTTAAGGACCTTTTAAAAAGCTAATAACGTTATATAGCAGTGTCAACCCTTTGAGGTAGACCAGGTCAGGAAACAGAAACAGCAGGGATTTCAGGATGCTACTGTACTATTGTAGTGTGTACTAACATAAACTTAAAAAGTTGCCAGAATATCCCTCTGCCACCTCTTATACCAAACAGAGTCAAAGCAGGGTTATTCTCTTCTCTTCTCTTCTCTTCTCTTCTCTTCTCTTCTCTTCTCTTCTCTTCTCTTCTCTTCTCTTTTCATGGTTCTTGCATTCCTTATCTTTGTACTCCTCTACATCACAAGGCCTGCAGGAAATGTAGTTCAAAGAATGAGGAAGGCCCAAGCCCAAATCATCCCCAGACAAGCTTGTGGCGATTTTAGGTGAAATGAAAGCTACATTGAGGATGTTTGTTTGTTTGACAAAATTGTATACTGCACAATTCCTAGTAAAGCCAGCCCCTAGCAGTGGGAAACACAACAATGCATAATGTATCTATCTTGCACCTTTGGGAGAAAAAAAACACCCATAATTGCTCACCCTTGTCTTCAGCTATATTATAGCAATGTACTGTATATTAGCTACTGGACAACATGTTCTCTCCCTTGATCCTATGAGCTTTCCTCTTCCTAGTGGCCATAACTGTGAGCTGGATATTTTGTTACCCTTTTGGATAAGTGGTATTAACAATATTCTCATTGTAAAAAAAGTATTGGTGAGAGATTGGGAGCAGTCCCAGAGGTTCACATGCTCCCTTCTCAGAACCTCCATTTTGAAGGAATGTTTTCCCACAACCACCATCCATATTCATTTTTTATTTATTTTGCTTAACAATTAACATAAACCATAGTTCTTTCCTACCTAGGATATCCTCAGGCCCACATTGCTGTTGCTAAGGTTAGGGAAATACAACTTTCTTAAGAGAAAAAGGATTAAAAAGGGTATTTTCACTCCCATCCCCAATGTCTCAGAGGTGTGCAGAATATGGATGACAGGCAGCCTCAAAAGCTTTGGGTGAACCCTCACATGTCTCCAAAGTTTATCAAAAGTTAATTGTTTTTCAGAACGGAAGAGAAAATAAGAAATTAACTACTGTTAATTTTAGTGCCTGGATTAACTATTGAATTTTAATGAGGTTTAAATGAAATTAAGTCAGATTTTGGTATGGTTCTTGCCCACTTATTATTTTTCAGTGTGTGACCTTTGGCATGCTACTCAACGGTTAAGTGCAGCCTGAAAAAAATTGCATACAGTGGGGCAAAAAAGTATTTAGTCAGCCACCAATTGTGCAAGTTCTCCCACTTAAAAAGATGAGAGAGGCCTGTAATTGACATCATAGGTAGACCTCAACTATGAGAGACAAAATGAGAAAACAAATCCAGACAATCACATTGTCTGATTCGGAAAGAATTTATTTGCAAATTATGGTGGAAAATAAGTATTTGGTCACCTACAAACAAGCAAGATTTCTGGCTCTCACAGACCTGTAACTTCTTCTTTAAGAGGCTCCTCTGTCCTCCACTCATTACCTGTAGTAATGGAACCTGTTTGAACTTATTATCAGTATAAAAGACACCTGTCCACAACCTCAAACAGTCACACTCCAAACTCCACTATGGTGAAGACCAAAGAGCTGTCGAAGGACACCAGAAACAGAATTGTAGACCTGCACCAGGCTGGGAAGACTGAATCTGCAATAGGCAAGTAGCTTGGTGTGAAGAAATCAACTGTGGGAGCAATAATTAGAAAATGGAAGACATACAAGACCACTGATAATCTCCCTCGATCTGGGGCTCCACACAAGATCTCACCCCGTGGGGTCAAAATGATCACAAGAACGGTGAGCAAAAATCCCAGAACCACACGGGGGGACCTAGTGAATGACCTGCAGAGAGCTGGGACCAACGTAACAAAGGCTACCATCAGTAAGACACTACGCCGCCAGGGACTCAGATCCTGCAGTGCCAGACGTGTCCCCCTACTTAAGCCAGTACATGTCCGGGCCCGTCTGAAGTTTGTTAGAGAGCATTTGGATGATCCAGAAGAGGATTGGAAGAATGTCATATGGTCAGATGAAACCAAAGTAGTACTGTTTGGTAGAAACACAACTCGTCGTGTTTGGAGGAGAAAGAATGCTGAGTTGCATCCAAAGAACACCATACCTACTGTGAAGCATGGGGGTGGCAACATCATGCTTTGGGGCTGTTTCTCTGCAAAGGGACCAGGACGACTGTTCCGTGTACAGGAAAGAATTAATGGGGCCATGTATCGTGAGATTTTGAGTGCAAACCTCCTTCCATCAGCAAGGGCATTGAAGATGAAACGTGGCTGGGTCTTTCAGCATGACAATGATCCCAAACACACCGCCCGGGCAACGAAGGAGTGGCTTCGTAAGAAGCATTTCAAGGTCCTGGAGTGGCCTAGCCAGTCTCCAGATCTCAACCCCATAGAAAACCTTTGGAGGGAGTTGAAAGTCTGTGTTGCCCAGCGACAGCCCCAAAACATCACTGCTCTAGAGGAGATCTGCATGGAGGAATGGGCCAACATACCAGCAACAGTGTGTGCCAACCTTGTGAAGACTTACAGAAAACGTTTGACCTCTGTCATTGCCAACAAAGGA
Organism: Charina bottae; assembly: GCA_023362775.1. Taxonomy (NCBI): domain Eukaryota; kingdom Metazoa; phylum Chordata; class Lepidosauria; order Squamata; family Charinaidae; genus Charina; species Charina bottae. The sequence goes on along the minus strand of JALMGJ010000050.1, from coordinate 3,940,548 downwards.
TATATAACAAAGTATTGAGATGAACTTTTGATATTGACCAAATACTTATTTCCACCATAATTTGCAAATAAATTCTTTCCGAATCAGACAATGTGATTGTCTGGATTTGTTTTCTCATTTTGTCTCTCATAGTTGAGGTCTACCTATGATGTCAATTACAGGCCTCTCTCATCTTTTTAAGTGGGAGAACTTGCACAATTGGTGGCTGACTAAATACTTTTTTGCCCCACTGTACCTTTGACTTAAAGGAAATATCAAGGGGGGAAAACCTAGTATCAATTAACATAAGGAAAAGAAGAAGAAGACTGTCTTTCTCTTCTTGCCCTTCTGGTGCTATCTGTTTCTTGAATTCACAATTCTGTCCTTCCTTAGGAACAAAAGCAACCGAGAAGAAACGGTGCTGCAACGTAAAACGGCTGCTAGTGCTCCCCCACCCCCCAGCGAGGAGGCTGTGTCCAGCAGTTCTGAGGATGATTCCGGAACTGATAAAGAAGATGAGGGTGCTACCTCTCAGCGTTCAACACCAGTGAAAATATCAGATACTGGAGACAATACCAAAATAACAGAAGTAAGTAATTGGGGTGCCATGAAGAGGGACACACTTTGATACTCGCCCTTCTGCTTTGTATTCAATATGTATTGAAGGCTTACACACCTGATTTCCTTTGTGCATTAGAGATATTATTTGCTAAGACAGGGCTTTCCAAAGTTTTCCCGCAGCAACACACCAACCGCCGTTGGTGTGTCGCCGTGGGAAAACCCGGAAGTGCCGCCATTGCGGCAGCGCACAAAACCCCGGAAGCGCTGCTGCCGCTTTTGGTTTTTGCATGCCGCTGTTGGTGTGTCGCCGCGGGAAAACCCGGAAGCGCCGCCTGGAAACGCTGCTGCCACTTTCGGATTTTCGCGCACTGCCGTTAGTGTGTCGCCATGGGAAAACCCGGAAGCCATCAGCGCTTCCGGGTTTTGACGTGACACATCTGAGCCCCGCAGGCGACACACTTTTGTGTCGCAATACACGGTTTGGAAAGCTCTGTGCTAAGAAATAAAGGCATCAGAAGAACAAGAAACTAAAACAAAAACATTGAGGTGGGACCTCAGAAGCAGATGGAGTACTTAAAAAGCAATTTTAAAAGAGATTGTGCAACTGATTAGATTTCATGCAGAAAATATACTGTGAAATACTTGATATGTATCCGTGTTTTAAATTAAAGTAGGTAATTCAGCCAGGAGTGAAAAATGGGTTAATAGAATATTGGCTTAATATAGAAATATAGCTTAATACCGCATTTTCAAATAGGAATACTAATTTAGCCAGATGATACCCTTGTGCAGACTGATTCACTACCATTATAGTGCTTCAATATCTGGTGATGTTAATGAAGATATGTAAACACAATAAAATGAGGCATCTTAGCAATTTTGTTTCAGCACAACCTAGACATTTAAGATTGTACAAGGAAAAGTTCAGAGCACAACTGATTGGACAGACAAAGGTGTGCCTTGTCTTGCAAAACGTGATATACAAGAGGAATTTTGTGCTTCTGGCCAGATTGACTCTATGAGCCATGCTTGAACGTAATGTGGTAGAATATACTGTAGGGAAGGACTCCTTCATAAAATCTGAGGATCATGATTTGGATCCAAACAAGTTATATCTGCACCACATTCTTCTACTAATGCTGTGGAGAATACTGAGGTTCAGTTTCTCATATTGCAGGCTATGTGCCTTCAATCTTTTGCACATCTCTTGGATCACAGACTGGCTCTTGGTTCCCAAAGAATACCAATGCTGTCATCCAATGAGTTGAGTTGCTTGTTCAACTGGCTAATTCTGGAAAGTGTATTATAACTTTTAAGGAGACATTGGAGTTAACAGGACCATCTCTTCCCAGTTCTTTCTACCCATCCTACCCAATCCAGCAGGAGGGATATGCTCCAGGTCCCATTGGTAAGGAATGTCGGCTAGTGGGGCCCAGCAGGAGAGCCTTTTCTGCCATGGTGCCTGCCCTCTGGAATATCATCCCTCTGGAGGTCAGATTGGCCCTGACTCTGCTGGCTTTCCACAAGGCCTTGAAAACTTAGTTTTGTGCCTGAGCCTGGGGCCCCGAGTGTGTGTGGGTGCCTGTCTCCTGGCTGTGTTAATTATGGTTTTATGAATCTGGCTGCTCTGTGTTTTTATTTTTTATATTGTACTTGTTTCTTACACACTAATCTCTCCTTTCTAATTTTAACTGTAATATATTCAAATTATAGTCAGTGAGAACAAGTCAGGGCCAGACCTTGTTCTTATACGAAGCAGATGCCCTCAAGTTTGGGTTTCATGGGAGGACTGGGATTTATTTAAATTTAATAAATTTAAATAAAATTTAAATTCGAAAGTTTATTTTCCCTTTTAAATGCTAAAGAGGAGGTTGGGTGGGGTATATAGCATGGAAGATTAAATATTTCAGTCCCTTCATCTGGAAAAACGATATGGTATCTTTGGAGGTGTGGATTGGATATGCATACATAGACTCTTTCTCACTGCTGTTTTTTTTACCTCTTTGATTTTTCATGGCTAGATTTTATAGGCTGAGAATTAATGGGAAGATCTTCATTCCTACAGATTATTTGTGGGATCCTTCTTACACACAACATCAAAAACAATCTGAAATGTTGGTCCATTTCAGTTCTTTACCCTAAGTGCTTTTGGAGAGGAAGTATGATACATCCCCAAAGCTTAATTGCTATGTCCTGCCGAAATTGGAGAAATTGAGACGGCAACACATGTGTTGATATGCTTGATCCTTTTACTCCAATCTTTGCCCAAATGTCACTACTCCTCTTCTAGATAGATGCCTAGATAGACTGGAGGAGGATTTTATCCCTCTGCTATGAGACCAGTACTCTGAGACTATAAAGGAGTTTGCAAGATTCTTTTCTGTCACTGCTCTGATATATTGCCAATTACTGGAAATGCCCTAAATTGAGTAATAGTAAATGATGTGTGTTGAGCATAGAGTAGTTTTGTGACCATTTAATTTTTTTTTCTTTTTTCTGGAATTCCGACTACTGATAGAAATACGTTATGTCCTATTTAAGTGGCCCTAATGCTCTTGGTGCCTCTCTTCTCCCACCCTTAGCAAATTAAGTGGACTAGAAATTAACTGACTGGTTTGTTTAAAATTACATGTGTTGGTCAGAAGCAAGATGAAGATGTTTCTAGCTGGAGCTATCCAGAGAACACAGCTGTAGCTTGGTAATCCATCCTTCATCCAGCATTATGATTACATGCTTTACTGAAAAGAAACCATGAAGAATTAGAATTAAGCTAATTGTTCAGATAGGAACAGCAGCCACAGGCATGTGTGCTAACTAGCACTTACGATTAAGCATGTCATACAAATGCTCCCAATATGAACAAAGCTGACTGTAGATGTGTAATGAATAGTACTAGATCAGAAAAAAGAAGAAAGGAAAGGAACAGCACTGGCGTGTTATTTACTAACCAGAGTCTTTTGTGGATTGAAGCATTCTTTACACACATAAATGAAGAAAGGATTCTTTATAAATCCATATGTTACATGTCCTGTTCCTGCCTATCCATCTCTATTCCTTTTCAATCACCGTAACAGTATACCTCTGGAATGTGTTCTTGGATATCATTTACTCTTTTATTCCCTTCTGTTCTTTCTGTTCTTATATTTATTCTTTTTTCTTCTAGTTATTTCTTGCTTCGTTTTTCATATTTATGTTTTCTTTTCTCCCCTTCTTCTTGAAGGCTGCTTTACCTTTCACCACAGATCTTATGGCCTGAAGGCACTATTGGGGAGGTGCACAAGATGTAGTCATTTCACTACAATTTTTTTCCTACCCATCCTGAAATGTTATGTCCTGAACTCAGTTAGATCATTGTTCTCCTGCCTGCTTGGCTGTTGGCTTGCCATGAACTTTGGCCATTTCTTTCCCACTTAAGCACCTATCTGTTCCAGACAGCATGGTACAAAATTAACCTTGCTCCATTGCCTGGCTAGCTCATCTTCTCTGCCTTTCACATTTGTAACTGGAGAAAAAATGAGTCACAGGGAGCTTATGGGAAAATACAAGAGGCAAAGATAGATAATAGAAATAATTGTTCCAGTAATTTAAAAAGGCAAAAAAGCTCCCACAAAATTATTTGGGTAGTGTTAACATTTGTTACATTGACACATGCACTGTAATGTAACATCGCAACCAATTTATACTTATTTTAAAAGATGACAATCCCTTTTGAAATGCAATAAAATTACTAGAAATCTCTGAAGTAGCATCTAGTTTTTTCTATATAATATTCAGAGTTGCATGTTTCCCTTCCTAAAAGGAAGGTGTCTACAACATTTTAACTCCAGATCATGCAGTATATTTATTTCTATTCAGAGACTTTAAAATTCTCAAATAGCCCAGCCTATTTTTTTCTAGTATGTGAGAGCACAAACCCTTTTTTAAAAAGAAGAACCTGCATCAGGATTTTGAAATGCAGGGTTTTAGATAGCTAGTCATGTAAGATTCGGTATTGCATTTTGCCCATTCCTGAGGTTCTATTAATTTTCTTCTCTTCCATTCCATTGCAGAATTACCTGGTTAATTGGACATGTTCTTTCCTCATTTGGTTGTTAGTGGGGGTCTCAGCCTTCTTAGCATTTTTCTGAAGTATTTTGGGGATTCCTTTGATTCTATTGATACCTGTTGTCCCTGTAAAAGTTGTCCTTCAGGTGTGCTGGAAGATGCTGCCCTATTGCAAAGGTAGAAATAAGAGTTTGTGGGTGAAATGGAGAAAAGAAGCTCTTGTCCTTGCTCTCTGGCATCAAAATGTTCAGATACTGTCTCTCCATAGGCTATAAGATATGGTGTTATAACTGATGTCTAGATATTTTTAACAATGGAGCAGAAATTGCTAGACAAAAGGCTGGGAACCAGTAGGCTTTACTATTTCCATTCAGCCTCAGCTTGAAACAAATTTGCAGGAAACAGGATTTCTGCACAGCAGAATTGACACTGAGGTAACGTACAGTATGTTCCAAGGCTAATCTTGGGAAAGGTTAGCTAAGAATTTCTTTTTCTGTGTGGTGTTTAAGCTTAATTTACTATCTCTGGTGGTTATTATTTTGGAAATTAAAGCTCTCTGTTCAAGGTCAATAAATTGTGTGCTTTTATGCAACATGGAACCTTTATGCAGCAGAGTTCAAACCAGCTATACCTTGTGATTGCCCAGAACTTTAATAGACTTTTATAGAGTTGTGAGAGATCCTTTTCTGATGTTCTGTCTGTTCTGAATGGCTCTATATTTGCCACTGAATGTTTTACCTGTGCCTTAAATAATTTTTATATTCACTTTTTCCCCCTTTAAAAAAAGCTAAAGAAATACAGTAATTTATTTCTTGTGAGATTGCTCTGTCTCTAAAGAAGGTGGTGGACTGATTTTCCCTAGTCACACTCCTCTTGATACAGAACCAGGAGGTGGCATTAGAAATCGTATTTCATTTTTATCAGCTTATTTCTTTTTTTATCACTTGCCAGTAAAGCATACAGGCGGTGAGGTTGTTCCACACAGGAAGGTTAAGTGCGAGAGATTCTAGGTAAAGGCATCCCTGTGGAAGATAGGTGATGGTAGCAGTAACTACCTTCAGCTATGCTACAGCAAGGAGGTGGCCAGGGTATGTAAAATCCAGAGGCCTTCTGGGAAAGGAAGGTTGAGCCTTCCCACCTTTTATCCTATGGGCTCCACCCTGTTGCTACAGGGGATAAATAAGAAGAGCAAAGAATTAAACAGGATGCATTTTGTAGCAACGTTCTCACACGTTTTGCAGAGGTAAGTGAAAGCTGATAATTAGGGGAGACTGATTCTTCTTTTGCCCAGTCAAGCAAGATACTCTGTTCAGTCGTCTGGCCAGCAAAATCAGAAAATTACTAGCATTTGAACCCAGTAACTCCAGAACTGAATGATAAAAGTGATAGCTAATTATAACAGCCTAATGTACTAAATAAAGAGAGATTATGCCGGATATGTGTGTTGGGAGAAAAAGACTTCTAGCACGGGGCAAACTTATAAGACATTGTCAAGCTCTTTTGAGCCATATATACTGTACAGAGTGTTTGGCACAAGAACTACTTTTATTGGCCTTGGTTTTCCTTGCACTTAGCTTCAGTGGATGACTTTGAATTCTGATATTGCTGATATTGTGGGAAAGAATATTGTGTTACATCATGCATAACTTGTTGTATATGCACGCACACCCACATATACCCATACCTGGCTCTCCTTGACCTCTCAGCGGCTTTCAATACCATCGACCATGGTATCCTTTTGGGACGACTCAGGGAGTTGGGGGTGGGCAGCATGGTTCTGCGCTGGTTCACCTCCTTTCTCCAGGGCCAGTCCCAATTGGTGTTGATAGGGGAGGAGAGATCGGGTCCACGGCCCCTCCTTTGTGGGGTGCCGCAGGGCTCAGTGCTCTCTCCTCTCCTATTTAACATCTACATGAAACCACTGGGCGAGATCATCCATCTCCATGGGATGAGGTATCTCAGTTATACATCTCCATCCCAGGGGAAGTAAGTGATGCTGTGACTACCCTGTCCAAATGCCTGGGGGCTGTGGGGGTCTGGATGGGGAACAACAGGCTTCAGCTGAACCCTGGTAAGATGGAGTGGCTGTGGATTAATGGCCCCTCAGTGTCCAGGAATTTACCATCTTTAGTTCTGGATGGGGTTGCGCTGCCCCAGACAGAACCGGTGCGTAACTTGGGGGTCCTTTTGGACTCACGACTTCTGCTCGAAGAGCAGGTGGCAGTCGTGGCCAGAAGGGCCTTTGCACAACTTCGTGTTGTGCACCAGTTACGCCCGTTCCTGGAGCGAGAGGCCCTTCGAACGGTCACTCACGCCCTGGTCATCTCCCATATAGACTATTGTAATGCGCTCTACATGGGGCTACCCTTGAAGAGCGTCTGGAAGCTTCAGCTGGTTCAGAATGCAGCCGCGCAGGCGATTTTAGGTGCCTCAAGATCAGCACACATAACACCTTTGCTCCGTGAGCTGCATTGGGTGCCAGTTTGTTTCCGGATTAAATTCAAGGTGTTGGTTATCACCTTTAAATTGATTTTAAACTTTTTATTGTGAACTGCCCAGGGTCCCTCCTTGTGAGGGAGATGGGCAGGATATAAATGTGATCAATCAATCAATCAATCAATAAAATATACATAGACCAGGGCTTTCCAAACTTTTCCCGTTGGCGACACACCAACGGTGGTGCGTGAAAACCCGGAAGCGCTGCCGCTGCAGTGGCGTGCAAAAACCTGGAAGCACCATGGCGGCGGCGCACAAAAACCCGGAAGTGCCCCTGTCGCAGTGCTTTCAGGTTTTTGCGCACAGTGGCGGTGGCGCTTCCTGTTTTTTGCGCGCTGCTGCGGCGCTTTCGTATTTTCGCACATTGCGGCGGTGGCGGCAGCGGTGTCCTGGTGTGCCATGCGAAAACCCGGAAGCGCTGATGGCCCCCTGCCGCCGTGCACGCGGCGCACCATCAGCGCTTCCGGGTTTTGATGCAACACACCTGGGCCCCGCAGGCGACACAGTATTGTGTCGCGACACACAGTTTGGAAAGCTCTGACATAGACACACATGTGTATGTATAACCAGATGCCTTTTTTTTAAAGCTAAAATGGTTAAAGCTGTCACATTTCTTCTTAGGGGATATATTCTTGCCTTCTAAAACTATTTTCATAATGACATGGCCATTTTTGGGCATATCTCAATATTGTATCTTTTTTAAGACAGTAGCCCCAATTATATACTGTAATCAAAGTCTTGTCAAACCCAAAAGTTGTATTAGGGAACTTCTGTATTGCTAGTTTTATACTCAGTCCTTCTCATGATTATGGTGTGTATTACATTTACTAATTATTGAATTCTGTCTTTATGTTTAGCTCTCAGGTGTATTATGCAATAACAGTTGATTAATTTGAAAAAAGAAAACAACAAAGGCATCCTTCCTATTTTTCTGAATTTAAAGATGACTTCTTTGGGAAGCACTCTGACTGCTAAGCAGGCCTTGTGCCTCTGCTCTGTTGGGTCTATCGTATTTCATTGTTTTTCTTGGGGGGGTGTTATTGCTGATTTTTAAATTGTATTCTTTCAAATATTTGAATAAACTTACAATCCAAGACGTATTGCCCCTAAGATTTTATCTTGCTTTGTTTCAGAATGTAGTGCAACCTACAAAAGATGTCTATGGGATTAATCTTTCAGAATCTCCTTCAGAGGATGATCTCAGCATATATAAAAGGTAAGTTTTCTTACTATCTTGCTAATGCTAATAGAGAGCAAACATAAACATTAGAAAAATAAAAGAAAGTGGACATGTTCCAACCAGAATTATGCACGTTTACATTCCACTTGCTTCAGTGAGAGCATTCACAGGTTGCTTATTTCTCTTAGGTTAGTGTCCGTAGCAGGGTTTCTCAACCAGGGTTCCGTGGAACCTTAGGGTTCCACGAGAGGTCACTAGGGGTTTCCTGGGAGATCACAATTTATTTTAAAAATTATTTCAAATTCAGGCAACTTCACATTAAAGAGGTAAGTTTCATTCTTTATTTTTAGTTCAGGAACACCGTTAATACATATATAGAGGTCTACACACGGAACAAATATAATAATTTTGTAACTTCTGGCCTATATTTGAGCCTGAACGGGCAAGGGTTCCCCAAGGCCTGAAAAATATTTCAAGGGTTCCTCCAGGGTCAAAAAGTTGAGAAAGGCTGGTCTATAGATTGCTAAAAGTTGTTTTGATTGTGTATCTATAAAATAAACTCCTGTATTTTTTTAAAAAAATATTTCTTTACCTCCAAGGAAATCTTGAGGTAAAAAATGTAGATGGTAGTTATCATCATCCTTACCCAATTTTTTATTTAAAACAATACTATAAAGCAAGATCGATCACACATTTAGTTGCATTGCCAAATTCAATTTTAAATCCAGATTTCCCCAGTCTTAAATCCAATATGCTAGCTACTCTGGGTTTGGCTTAAGATTTAAATGCAGTGTTACTGCAGCAAAAGCCTGGCAAGTGATACTAAGCTCTGCCATCTTTTGCAGGGCACAGCATTCACCTTGTCCACTATTTCTTGTTACTAAGTATCGTCTATGGATTTCACAATAATGTATGGAAAAGAGTAAGGAAGACTCCACCAGCAATTGTACCTTTCTGCTAAAGCTGGGATTTTTACGCCTGGTGATGTAATGGCACGAAACTAGAGTACAGTACTGCTCAGTACTGTAAGGCCTACTCAGTAGTAAGCCTCACTGGAGCCAATTACTCAGTGATATCTAAATTTTCAGGTATTGATTGTACTCCAACAAGCCATTTGACTAGATGGCGTGTAAAGATTTCTCCAACTCTCTCATTCTCACTAGATGAAATCTAGGGAAAGAGCACATACCATATATCCATATACAGTATGTAGGGTACATACTCTTTCAGCCCAACTTACCTTACAGGTTTGTTGTTGTTGGAAAAAATATGAGGAAAGAGTACTCTGTATACTGCTTTGAGTTCCTGGATGAAAGGAGGGTTATAGATCTAATAAATAAATAAATGTCCTACCTGTGTACAGGAGCATGTTATTAGTAAATGGTTGTATTCACTTTGCGACCCTTTGAATAAAGTGTATTTGGCTTTTAGTGAAAAGAAAGCTATGAAGACCTAAAAGTATTTCAACTCCTGCATTACTCACCCACAAATTAACCCCAAGGAAAGGATAGTGTATTTTCAAACTGCCCTTAATGTGCAGCTTGATGTCCCTTACTGATGTATGACTCTTACTGCCCTTGATGTCCCTTACTGATGTATGACTCTTACAAAGTCTGCAAGAAACATGTTATTTTCATTATTTCAGGAAGTTCTTTTCCCAGTGTGCTTGTTCTATCTCTGTTCATAGGTTTGTTCAGTTGGGACAGAGTCAACAGAAGCAAGAGAAGAGTTCCCAAACTTTCTGTCCTAAAAACTTAGATGGGGTTATAAATTTGTAAGTACTGGGTGCTCATTCTATCTACTTACATTGTTTCAAAAGCTCTTTTCCAGCCTTTTTCTCATTCATTATTGAGGATGAGCTTTGTAGATTTTAATTAGAGACTATTATTTCAGGCATTGCTCTTTTTTGAATTTATCTAACTGTGAGGTGCCCCTCGTGCAGTGTGCAACGTTTCTCTTAAAAAAGACTTCAGCTCTCTTAATAAGCAGTAAACGATTCATTGCATACACTAAGGTAAGCACAGGTTAAAGGCAAGAATGGCGGCCAGAGTCCTGGGTTGGCTTTTTAAACTCTCCCGCCTGGGCACCCAAACCCCTCCCCGTTGCAGGCTTCACTCCAGTCCGCCGGTCTGGTGTCATTGTTCTTGAACGCTTACGCGTTCGTCAGCAGAGGGGCGTGATGGATGTTCCTTTTCCTGTCTCCGCCCTGCTCTATTGTTTGTCAGTTTCGCCTCCTTCCTTACAAGTTTGCCGTGCTCGTGAATGGCGGGACCCTGGGGCCATGCCAGGGTTCTGACACTAACAAAATGGTTGGTAAACACTAAAATGGTATATTAAAAAAAAGTAACATGTGTTCCTGGGAGGAAGAGAATTATAATTTACAGTTCTACTTCAGTAAGACAATACATAGAGACTTTGCACAAACTTAAGTTCCTGTCTTGCACTTTATTTAAAACATTAAGGGTACATGGTGTTTTCACAGCATGGACCTATGGAATAGTAAAGTAATAGGTACTATCATGAAGCAAATCCTAATATACAGAATGGCAAAGAAGAAAAGACAGAATCTTTTGAAGACCTTTGAATGGTGGAATCGGAAGAGCAAAATTAATACATGGAGTCCATGTGAATGTAAGAATAGAAACCTAATAGGAAACTTGGCTACTAAGAGAGATTGGCCTGCATCTGGGATCACAGGGAAGCCCATATAGCACTAAGGTAGGACATCACATGATGTCGGGGAAATGGCAAAGAAACAACGCTGAGTCAAGTTTAACTCTAGTTTCTTTATTGTTTCTACCATACACAGAACCTTGCCAGACTAAAGGTTCCTAAACTGAGCTAAGGGGAAAAATACCCTTGGCAACTTAGGCTGATGCTAGTCTAACTTTTTTCCTCACCCCCCCCCACTGTCCAAGCTGTGCGAATGCTTATTGGGCTGGAATGCGCTCTCTACCCCCTCAGCTCCCAGCTCCATCACGCATGATCAGAGCAATGAAACCTATGAAATATTTTCACAGTAGAATGCTGGATAGAAGTGAGAGTCCCAAAGTGAATTGAAAAGAAGAAAAGAGATAGCAGTAGTCTAGATTACAGACAATCAAAACATACAGCAGAATGACCCAAAGGGACAAAAAGAAAGGCTCTTGCTACATTGTAAAGGGAGAATTACAAAACTTGAAAATAGATTAAATATGAGGAAAAATGAGTGAAAGAAAAAACACAGTTACATGTCTGTCATGTTAACAGTGATGATCAATCATGAAAGATGAGAAACAAAGGGTTTTGGAAAAAAGATGAGAAATATCTTTGCTCAACTTACACAAGAGAAGTTTCTCCTCCTAGGCACATTCCTTTCCCTAAAATTGGTTTTAACCAGTCCCTAAGCCGTCAGAGTCAGTGTTTAGATATGGCAGGGGCTGCAAAGAAGGAAGATTTGCCTGTCCCTCTTCCACTGACTAAAGTAGTTGCATAAGCAGGACAATATATGCATAATTAGATTTTGTCGATGAAGGTTCTCAGTCATCCAGGTGGAACAGTCTGTGGCTTGAATCATGTCAACTGGATTTCTATTTTCTCAGTAGAAACGTTTCACTCCTTATCCAAGGAGCTAATTAGATTTTATACTGTTATTGTCTCTTCATTCATTCATTCATTCATTGGCGATCACTCGCAGCGACATTGTATGTCTTTTACGTCCCACCTTTCCTCTGGCAGCCCATTGCTGTGCATAGAAGTCTCTATTTATTATTAATTAATTAATTAATTTATCTATTGGATTTATCACCGCCCAACTCCCCCAAGGGGGAATCTGGGCGGTTTACAACAGAATTAAAATCATTAATATACATTTATAATAAGTAATAATTTAAAATATAATGAATAAAATGGGATCCAATGGCAGAATATTCTTAAGTTTGTAAAAAAGGGCACCTCAGAGCTAATTTAAGGAGCTAGCCATCTCCAGGTATCTCCATTCTCCTTCCGACCCCAAGCATACTGACAAAACCAGGTTTTGAGTCTTCTTCGGAAGTCCAGGAGTGAGTGGGACTGTCTGATCTCTGGGGGCAGAATATTCCAAAGGGCAGGGGCAACAGCAGGGAAAGCACGCTTCCGAGACCCCATTAGATGGAACTACTTAACCGATGGGGTCCGTAGCATGCCTCTCTGCATGCCCGGGTGGGACAGGATGAAGTGAAGGGGATGACACGATCCCTTAGGTATCCTGGTCCCATGCCATGTAGGGCTTTAAAGGTGATAACCAACACCTTGAATTGTACCCGGAAGCAAACTGGAACCCAGTGCAGCTCACGCAGCAAAGGTGTTATGTGTGTCCTCTTTGGGACACCCAAAATTGTCCGCGCGGCTGCATTCTGGATCAGTTGTAGCTTCTGGATATTCTTCAAGGGTACCCCCATGTAGAGCGCATTACAGTAGTCTATGTGGGAGATAACCAGGGCATGAGTGACTGTTCGAAGGGCCTCTTGTTCCAGGAAGGGGCGCAACTGGCGCACAACACAAAGTTGGGCAAAAGCCCTCCTGGCCATGACTGCCACCTGCTCTTCAAGCAGGAGTCGTGAGTCCAAGAGGACTCCCAAGTTACGCACCGGGTCTGTCTGGGGTAGTGCAACCCCATCCAGAATTAAAGATGATAATTTCCCAGATGCCAAGGAGCCATTAATCCACAGCCACTCCGTCTTATTAGGGTTCAGCTGAAGCCTGTTTTTCCCCATCCAGGCCCCTACAGCCCCCAGGCACTTGGACAGGATGGTCACTGCATCACTTACTTCACCCGGGATGGAGATATACATCTGGGTATCATCGGCATATTGATGATACCTCACCCTGTGGTGTCGGATGATCTCGCCCAGCGGTTTCATGTAGATGTTAAAAAGCGGAGAGAGTACCGAGCCCTGTGGGACCCCACAAAGAAGGGCCCACAGACTGGATCTCTCGTTCCCAATTAACACTGACTGGGCCCGGCCTCGGAGGAAGGAGGTGAACCAGTGTAAAACCACGCCGCCCACCCCCAACTCCCTAAGCCGTTCCAGAAGGATACCGTGGTCGACGGTATCGAACGCCGCTGAGAGGTCAAGAAGAGCGAGAATGGATGCACTGCCTCCATCTCGCTCCCGCCAGAGATCATAAGCGCGACCAATGCAGTTTCCGTCCCGTAACCCGGCCTAAAACCTGACTGAAAGGGGTCCAGATAATCCGTTTCATCCAGAATCCTCTGGAGCTGCAGCGCCACCACCTTCTCAACCACCTTTCCCCAAAAGGGGAGGTGGGAGACTGGACGAAAATTATCCAGTATAGTAGGGTCCAGCAATGGCTTCTTGAGAAGGGGGCGAACCAGCGCTTCCTTAAAAGCTGCCGGGAACACCCCCTCTCTCAAGGATGCATTCACCATCGCTTGGACCCAACTACAAGTCCCCTCCCGAGCTGCTTTCACCAGCCAGGAGGGGCATGGATCTAATTGACAGGTGGTGGCATTTACAGTCCAGAGAACTCTGTCCACTTCCTCAGGTCCAACAGGATCAAACTGTTCCCAGATAATAAAGTAAGTACATTCCCTGGGTATCTCTCCAGACTCTGACTCATGCTCGGAGTCCAACTTGGAGCGAATCCGAGCGATTTTATCCTGCAGATGCTCCGAAAATTCCTCATTGTTAAATACATAACAACACTTAAGTTGATTGGTGTGAGAGATAATTACTGCTCCAAAATCACCTCATGAGCTCCATGGTAAAGCAGAGATATGAACTAGTCTCTGCAGTCTCATTCCAACACCTAAACTACTACTCAACACTGAAATGAAATTATGTTGGTCGTTTGCCAGCCTTCAGTAACATCAAGTAACTTGGAAATAAGATTTAAATTTTAAAATAAGATTTAAATTAAAAAGAAAAATAAGAAAAATAAAATAAAATAATAAAATAAAATAAATAAAATAAAATAAATAGCACTGATATAACTTCCTTAAGAGACCATAATAAATTATAGCAAGAAATAGGTAAACAGGAAAGTTAACAATTAGTATTACTATTAAACTTTGAGAAAGTTTAATTGAATCACATTGTTCTTCGTGAGGCTCTGCCCAATTAAACAGACCATAGGAGAGTGTTTCACCCTGGGTAGCTAAAAATGGTTAAAACATGGGTACTGAGTTAGAACGGTCTGGGTACTGAGTTAGAACAAGTGATGTAAGTTTATGTTGCGTATTTTGATGAGATTGTCAGTGAGGAAGCACTTGGGCTGTTGTTTCAGTGACTCCTGACTTAACAGTGGCAGAGGCATTGTAGGGACTTTTCTGACAAACAAGCACCACAGTATACTCCTTTATGTGGATGTATCTCCACATAAAGGAGTATATGTGATGCTTGTTTGTCAGTTTTAGGGGATAATAGTCTGGGTTGTCTAGTTGAGCAAAAAGTGAGTTAAAATAAAAGTTGAACAATGGGGGAGCCAGAATGCAGCCCTACCTAACTTCCCTGAAACCTGGAATTTCTTTAGTAAGATGTCCATACACTATACTAGCTTTCTGTATGAAAGCAACAAAGAATAATTGAATAACTTTCCATGTTGTATATATTTCCTTTTAAGATCTACTGTCACTTTGGCGAAACATTTGATTTATTTATTTATTTATTTATTTATTTATTTATTTTATTATTCATATTTCTATCACCTCCCATCTCTCCCAAAAGGGTGACTTTTAGGTTTGTGAAGCAGTACAAAATCCTGTGAACCATTTTTTTCCAAGCAAAGATAGGATTTTTTTTCAGAGCACGGTTAATTTTTTTCAAGAGTCTCTAGTCTGTGTCTCACCTACACTTCTGTATATACAACATGAACTTTGCACTAATAATGTAATGTTTTTATACAATCTTTGGAACAACATGGCAGTTCATGTTTTTAGAATTTTTTTTAAACTTCAAAATATAGGCAGTTAAAAATTTATATTGAAATACTACACATGCATAGCTTTTATTAGTAAAAGGCAACGCTTCGTTCTGTTTGGACACAATAAATTGTTGCTAAGATACAAACATCATTTTTTAATAAAACATTGTGTGTACAATGTTCTTGTAGTAGACCAAAAGCAATTAAAAAAAAGATAATCAGTGAAAAATGAACATGTTCCGGGGTCTGTAGCAGCAAGAATAATCCTAAAAAGTGTTGGGGCGTGTCCTTCCGTTTTATTAGGGACAGGAAAATTCAGGCTCTCTGGATACATCCCTTCCTTCTTTCCTGTGTGCTGAAGTTTTGTGAGCTACAATTCAGTAGCAGATATTTTGGACACAGGAGTCTTTTAAAAATCTCTAATAATGTCACAAGATAAACACCACAGAAGACAGTCAAACATGTAAGGCACATGTCACCCACTCTTTTTTATATTACGATGTGAATAATTAAGAAATAGAAGCCTTTGAACGGTATTGTTGATGTCTATAGAAGGAAATGTCTATCTTACCTCCTCTTAAAATTTCTCCTGAATTTAACATTTATTTTATTTTATTTACTTTTCACAGAACACCCATCTCTGCTTTCTCCCAAGACAACATTTATGAAGTCCAGCCGCCTAAAGTAGACAGGAAATCTATTGAGATCTTTCATGCTCACATCCAAGCAAGCAAGGGTATTATGCAGCCCTTGGGAAAAGAGGACATCTTCCTGTACCGAGAATATATTAGAAACAGATACCTATGAAAAAATGCCAGTGTTCATCTCTTCTGAATGTAGCCCCACTGAATTCTAGATACGTCTTGCAAGGGAAGTTAGGAGGAAAGTACTCAGAATGCCTCTTGTATGCATTTGCTCTCCCCCAACTCCATAGAGGACAGATGGCTTATTCTCTAATGGCCTTGTGGTTCTAATACAAATAATTTCAAGTGAGAATTAAAAAAGAACTTTGGAAACACAAAAACGCCTTTGTTGGTAACTGTTTGGATATAACCATTGAAAATGGTTGAGAATATTAAAGATTTTGATAAGCAATATTGTGTATGAATGTGTGTAAGTGTGTATACATATGTGTACACCCATATATAGACATACATAAGTACACATATATATGCATACATTGACGCATTTAGGCAGTGAAAAGTTGCCATCAGATTAAACTGAATTTCAACCTTCACGCATGGCCAAAGTCCCAGCAACATATCTAAAAACATCTAAAAACATGTGTGCTATAAAGTAACTTCTAAAAATTTTCTGTTAGAGGTCAGTGTAAGTAAAATTTTATTTGATAAAGTAGAGAGGTGTTTTATAATTAAATAATAAAGTAGAGAACATGCCTGGCTGGAAAGCTGTGGAGCATTGCACTTCTGTATATAGTTGTCTATGGCAGGCTTGTAATTCTGGAACAGAAATGTTCTCTTGCAGGATTCTGTAAGTATAACATACATAAATTGTGTTATTATTGGTTTGGGGAATAATAGAATATGATCATCTATATGAAATCAATTTGATTCCTACAAAGAACTGTTTATATCTGTGAAAGCTCTTCATCAATTTTATTTACAGGTAGTCCTTGTTTAGTGACCACAATTGGGACTGGCAACTCAGTTGTTAAGTGAAGCAGTCACTAAGTGAAACCATGACTGCTTATGATCTTATTTCAGCTTTCTTTTGCTTTACAGACCTGCAAAGGTCGTAGATAAGAGGATTGGTTGCAGTTACTTTTTCATCACCGTTGTAACTGCAAATGGTCATTGTGTGAGGCAGTCACTAAATGAGGACTACCTGTATTTTTGTACTGCCATTCTGAAAACCAGTGTACAACATTGTAACAATATTTATTTATTTGTCGTATGGCACATTCACATCGCGTTACAATAAAAAACATAAAGCATAATTAGACAGGAAAATTACAAACGTATGTCTAGGTTACAAATATAGTTTTTTGCTTCAGTTGTCACAGCCAGGAAATCAGCAAAGTCTCCATTGTAGGCTCGGTTTTGACACTGTCACTATATGTTGGATAGTTTGTTTTTTGGCCCTACAGTCACAATTCAATGATGTTGTTTTGCCCCATTTATAAAGGGCATCTGCACACCTACCATGACCCGTGCAAATTCAGTTCAAGGTTGTCCATATCGCACAGGGCTGGTCAAATCCAGGTGGTTTTTCCAAGATGCAGGGCAAGCTTTGACATTGTGGAGGGCAGTTTCCTAGCCAATGTTGTTTCCATGTGTTGTGGATATTGAAATCATCTTCTAGAAGAGCTTTAGCAGTAGAAATGGCTGGATGTCTCGATCTCAGCCTGTTTCGCTCCAAGCAGGCTATGTCATTTAGTATTGGTAGCTGGGGATTACCAATAATCTTCCGATATTCTTGAAGAAGGGCGATCTTTCGTCTTGCATCCAGAGGTGGTATATGGCTCAAAACAGGCAGCCAGTATGTGGGAGTAGGTCGTATCCCACTAACGATGCGCATTGACTCATGCAGTTGCGTATCGATCTTTCTCGTGTGTGGGCTATTAAGCCACACTGGGGCACAGTACTCTGCTGCTGAGTAAACCAGTCTGAGTGAGGACATTCTCAGCGTATCTGCTGTCAAGTCCCAGCTAGTGCCGCATAGTTTGTGTAGAATGTTGTTTCTACTTCTCAGTTTGGCAGCAGACTTCATCAGGTGTTCTTTATAGGAAAGTGTCCTATCCAGTGTGACCCCAAGATATTTGTGTTACGTATTTTATGATTTTGAAAGAATCTGGAATGTTCTGTTTTAAAAAGTCAGGCTGAGAAGTTTTTTTTTTTTGTTGGAGTCAGGAGGGCTCATGGTTTAAGTCCCTCAGGAATGTTAATTACTGGTGCCAAAAGGTCTGACTTGAACTGACCAATCAGAGTATTTCTTGGTGATCTGTTTCCAAATAAGTAAATTGGTGAACTGAGTCAAGGTGGTCACATGTTAAACTTTGTCCACTCAGGTAATGCCAAGTTTTCTTGTAAAGGCTTCATATTGTAAATCTTTCTTTTGTGTTCAGCTGCAGCTATGTACTATTGGTATGTAAAATAGACCATGTGCTTTTTCTCAGCTGAGAGAGGCAATGGGTTAAGTTCCTGTTCTTTTGTTTTAAAATAAAAGTAACTTTTCTACTGCAAATGCTCAGTTTATTTTTTGATCTCTCAATATGTTTCTATAACTCTGGTCTTAAATTAATTTAAACTATAAAAGGTTATGGGCCCAGATTCCCAGAGAATCAGAGAAATTATAGAAATATGAAAAGAGATCTGAAGAATTTCATTTGCATTTGAAAGGCAAGTGAGGAAACCAGCGAAGGAGGCTTTTGTTTTGAAACTTGCTGGAAGCTGAAAGCAGTTTTTGTTTGAGGAGGAGTCAAGCCTCGTGGTTTTTTCAAATGGGAGAAAGAAGCAATGGCAGATGTTGTTTTGAGTTATCAATGTATGCCCTTGGAAAAGCTTTCTAATACTAATTATTTGAACTGGTCTTTGAAAATGGAGAGTTTTTTGAGGAGAGAAGATTTATGGTCTCCAATAGCTGATCCTATTCCTGCTAATCCTGATCAAGCTTGGCTGAGACGGGAGGAGAAATGTAAAGCTTCAATTATTTTAGCTGTGCAAGATGATCAGCTTGTACATGTACGTGGTGTACAGACATCCAAAGAATTATAGGACTGTTTACGTGATTTATATGTGAAAACTACAGCTGGAAGCAAGGTTATTTTAACCAAAAAGCTGTATAAAGCTCATTTGCCAGAGCATGGAAATTTGCCAGAGCATCTTCATCAGCTTCAGCAATATTTTGTGGAACTTCAAGAACGTGGATTAGAATTTACTCCTCTCATGAAAGCTTACATTATGCTGTCTTCACTGAATGGTTCCTAGGACACTCTAATTTGCACTATGGAAGGAATCTCTGAAGCTGATTTAACTCCATCGCTAGTGTCTGCTCATCTTCTTGCTGAATGGGAAAAAAGGCAAGAAAAAGCTGTGTCTACTTCTTCAATAAAGCCTCAACGTGAAAAGCCAAGAGAACAGAAAAGCTTTGAATTTCAAGCTGCTGCATTTTCAAGCAGGTGTTGCTTTCAATGTGGTTCACCTGGGCACCTTCGCAAGGACTGTGACCAGTTGCTTAAAGGTAAGAAGATTTTACAGAAGAAAGAAACGAGAAAGAAGGCTCTGCAATCTTCTCATATTGCACAGGTTGTTGAAAACTGTGATAATAAAGATATTTGGATTTTAGATAGTGGTGCAAATAGCCATATCTGTAATAATAAAGATCCTTTTGTGTCTCTGTCTAAAACTAACAAAGTGTTTCCTTAGCTCAGAGCTTTCCAAACTGTGTGTCGTGACACAAAAGTCATTATCAGCGCTTCCGGGTTTTCCCGCGGTGACACACCAACTGCAGAGTGCAAAACCCGAAAGCACAGCAGCGCTTCCGGGTTTTTGTGTGCTGCCGCACTTCCGGGTTTTCCCGCGGCAACACACCAATGCCGGTTGGTGTGTCGCCGTGGGAAAAACTTTGGAAAGCCCTGCCTTAGGTAATGGGTCTATGTCTAAGATCATTGTGGGGGAAACTGTTAAAAATGTTTTATTTGTACCTAATTTTCAAAGTAATCTTTTGTCTGTAGGTCAGTTAGTAGCATCTGGGTATGTTGTAACTTTTAAGAAAGATGGCTGTGAAATTAGGAAGAATGGTAAATTGGTTGCCATGTATATGCAGAAAGATTCTCTACATTGTGCAGAAAGCGGAGAAACAAACAGCAAAGGCTGTGTTTGAAAATACTCCCATACATGACCAGTGTATTCATTTAATGCATAGAAGGTTTGCTTATGCTAATTTTAAGTATATATCACAAATGCCTAGTTTTTCTGCTGATTTAAAATTAAAATCTTGTGATAGGTATTTGGATTGTAGCATTTGCAAAGAAAATAAGACTTGCAGGGCTTCTGTAAAGAAAATTACTAATAGAACCACTTCTAGACCCTGTAATAGGTCCCTTCTCTCCCAGTCTTGGAGGAGCAAGGTATATTTTGACCTTCATTGATGATTTTTCAAGGTACACATTCATTTATCTGTTGAAACACAAAGATGAGGCATTTGAAAAATTTAAAAGTTTTGTAACTTGGGTGAATGGAAAATTTCCAAAGCCTGTATCTGCTTTGCAATCAGACAGAGCTGGATAGTATCTATCGACAAAATTTAAAAGTTTTTTGTCATAAAAAGGGATAGAGCACATTTTATTGAATCCTTATTCGCCAGAACAAAATGCGGTTGCAGAGAAAAAAGGGTGAACTTTGCAGGAAGCCATGATGTGTTTGCTTAAAGATGCCAGATTACCTTTTAAGTTTTGGGGAGAAGCTGTTTCTACAGCATGTTATGTTCAAAACAGGCTGTTTAACAGTGCAGTTCAGGATGCGCCATTTCATTTGTTCTATGGTGTAAAACCTAAAGTAAGTCATCTTAGAATTTTTGGGAGCACAGCTTGGGTGCACATTCCAAAGCAGCTGAGGCGCAAGGGGGCTTCCATAACAAAGAAAGCTATCTTTGTTCGGTATGAACAGAGTCAGAGGAGCTACAGGTTCATACTGGGTAATCAACTGATAATTAGTAAAAGTGCTTCTTTTGCTGAGCAGAATTGGGATAAAATAAACTCTAGTTCTTCAGTTGATTTATCCATGAGGGAACAGCAAAGTTTTGCTGATGGTGATCTGCAGGTATCACCTAGTGAAGTCAATGAGCAAGAAGCTGAACTGTCTGAAAAGTCAGAGGTTTCTGAGGAAAATGGTGGAAATCAGAATGTTAGTCCTGTCCTACCTCGCAGGTCTGAATAAGGGGGTTCCACCTGAACGTTATCAGGTGGATGTAGTGAAAGCATTTCACATTCACACAGAACCTGAATCTCTAGAGCAAATAAATGAGATGCCACCTGAAATAGCTAAGTGCTGGCATGAGGCCATGCAGCAGGAATTAGATTCCTTAAAGGAAAATAAAACCTGGAAATTGGTGAGTCTACCTCCTAATCAGAGGTGTTTGGATTGTAGATGGGTATTTAAATTGAAAAAAGATGCAGATGGTAAAATTCAGAAATATAAAGCAAGGTTGGTAGCAAAAGGTTTTACTCAAAGAAAAAAATGTGGATTATGACAAAACTTTTGCACCAGTGACAAAAGCTGAATCTATCAGGTTGGTTTTAAAGGTTGCTGCCATTAAGAAAATGTCTGTTTAGCACTATGATATACAAACTGCTTTTCTGTATGGTGAATTAGAGGAAAAACTGTACATGCATCAACCTCATGGATATGAAAAAGAAAAAATCTTGTGTGTGAATGACAAAAATCCATTTATGGTTTAAAGCAGTCAGCTCGTTGCTGGAATATTAAATTGGACCAAACTTTACAAAATTTTGGGTTTCAGAAGGGGATTGCTGATCCATGTGTGTATGTAAAGAAGGATAAGCAAGGTGTAATGTACTTATGCTTATATGTGGATGATTTATTGCTGCTCACATCATCAGATAAACAAAAACATGTTTTTGAGGTTTGTATGAAAAACAATTTCACATTGAAATGTGTTGGAGCCGTTAATTATTACTTAGGATTAGAAATGCATAGAGAAAAAGATGGCAGTTTTCTCATAAGCCAGAGTAGTAAAATTAAGAGACTGCTGGAAGATTTTAAGATGCAAGATTGTAAATCTGTTTCATCCACCATGCTTCCCGAATTTCTAAAAGAGGGGGAGAAGGGGGATGAAGCTATCTGAAGATAGCTTCAGATCAGATAGCTTCAGATCAGCAATTGGTAGTTTGCTTTATATTGCAAACAATTCCAGGTCCGATATTTCAAACAGTATGTCCATTTTGAGCAGATATGTAGAACATCCCACATCTGTTGCAAAATCTGGATTAAAAAGACTTTTTCAGTATTTACAGGGTACCAAAGATTATTGTTTAAGATTGTCTGCTACAGACACAGAGGAAAAATTAGAATGCTGGTGTAATTCAGATTGGGCTGGGGATCTCAGTGATAGAAAGTCTACTTCTGGGACTGTAATTAAATTTGCTAAGTCAACTATTGCATGGTATTCCAGAAAACAAACAGTAGCTATCAGCATGGCTGAAGCTGAATTTTATGCATTGGCATAACTGTGTAATGAGATAGTCTGGTTTACACAATTATTGCAAGACATTGGAGTCATTTTAAACCAGCCTGTAACAATTTATGAAGACAACCAGGCATGCATTCACTTAGCTCTATCAGAAGGATCCAGAAATAGAACAAAACACACTGATGTTCGTTTTCATCTTGTTAAAGATTTTATTGCCAAGAAAGAGGTTATTTTAAAATACTGTGATACTAATTTAATGTTGGCTGATATTTTTACCAAACCACTGGCAGGGGTAAGGCACAGCGAGATTATTGCAAATTGGGCTTATTTCCGAATTCTTTCTAGTCATAAAAGGGGGGGTGTTATGTATTTTATGATTTTGAAAGAATCTGGAATGTTCTGTTTTAAAAAGTCAGGCTGAGAAGTTTTTTTTTTTTGTTGGAGTCAGGAGGGCTCATGGTTTAAGTCCCTCCTCAGGAATGTTAATTACTGGTGCCAAAAGGTCTGACTTGAACTGACCAATCAGAGTATTTCTTGGTGATCTGTTTCCAAATAAGTAAATTGGTGAACTGAGTCAGGGTGGTCACATGTTAAACTTTGTCCACTCCGGTAATGCCAAGTTTTCTTGTAAAGGCTTTATATTGTAAATCTTTCTTTTGTGTTCAGCTGCAGCTATGTACTATTGGTATGTAAAATAGACCATGTGCTTTTTCTCGGCTGAGAGAGGCAATGGGTTAAGTTCCTGTTCTTTTGTTTTAAAATAAAAGTAACTTTTTTCTACTGCAAATGCTCAGTTTATTTTTTGATCTCTCAATATGTTTCTATAACTCTGATCTTAAATTAATTAAAACTATAAAAATTTGGGATGCATATTGTGATTGAGCCGGTTTCCTGGCTTGGTTTTTATTTTTATTGTAACAATAAAATAGTATAGTCAAAGGCTTTCACGGCCCGAATCCGATGGTTGTGGGTTTTCTGGGCTGTGTGGCCGTGTTCTGGCAGTTTTGGTTCCTAACGTTTCGCCAGTCGCTGTGGCTGGTATCTTCAGAGGACAGGAGACACACACCCTCTCAGCAGATATAAACACCAGCAGGAAGACACACCCTCCACTTGGGCACAGATAGAATCTTCTAGCTGTGCTCCTGTCCTCTGAAGATGCCAGCCACAGCGACTGGTGAAACGTTAGGAACCAAAACTGCCAGAACATGGCCACACAGCCCGGAAAACCCACAACAACAATAAAATATTAATTATAAAGCCTCAGTTACATATATTAAGCAAACATCTTAGGAAATTAAATGTTAAAAGATACATTAATGCATTTTCTGAGAACAGAGTTTGGGAACTGATCATAAGTTAAAGCACTCCATATTTTGGGAATAATATAGTCCTTTTCATGTACCCAACGAGCAGGCCTTCTATCTCCAAAAGAACCTGTTTTGTAGATCCTAAAATCCAGACAGATTCATATGAAAAAAGCAGTCCTTTGGATAGTCAGTTCTTAAGCTGCTCAGAATTTAAAGATTAAAATATGATCTTGAATTGGGAATTGGAAGCCAGTTCAGATCTTTTAACATGGGAGCAGATTAATACCATGCACAGGTTAGCAGCCTTCTGCTTTACTTCTCACCAGTTAAAGCTTCTGCATACTCTTCAGGCATAGCCCCATTAGAATGTGCTGCTGTAATCTAGACATGAAGTATTCTTCAAGGTACTAATAAATGTCAGGTTAGATTGGCTAAAGAATAGTGAGAGCTGTAGCGCTAAACAAAATCATAATGCTCCTAGTAATCAGTGGAGAGCACAGAATGATGGAACATTGCCAAGCTATAAAAACCTGAACTGCAGCATGAAGGTATTCCCTTTCCTGGACAATCTGAATTCTAGTCCCAGAACTTTTATTAATGTATTTGTATAACCTTTCTGTTCAAATTAAGTTGAAGTTCAGTTCCTATAAAACCCAATTCCAATAGAAATAAAAAAGATGCTATCGCTGCTGTAGTGATAAAAGAACTAATAGGGCCATGCTAGTCCCATCCAATTCCCACCCTAGATCCACCAGGTGTGACTGAATGTGTCTCTGAGGGGGAAAGTGATGTTATGGAGATCGCAGGCAAGGAAGGAGGGGGCGCCTTCCAGGGGGAAAAGCGCGTTCTCAGTGTGGAGGACCTTGGGCGCCCAGCCAAGAGGGTCAGGCTGGATCCGCCTTGAGTTGCAGGAGTTTTTCCCTCAGAGCCCGTTGGCTTAGCTCAGATTGGCAAGATTTTCTGTATGCGTAGGATCAATAAAGAACTAGAGCTTCATCTTGAGCTCAGCGTGGTTTCTTCGCCTAAACCCTGATACCAAGGTGACCAAAGTAATGTTAGTCCCATATTCTGCCTAAAAGTCTCCTGAAATGAGGCATCATATTAATACACTGCATTTACCTCTAACTGACGGATTATAGGCAATAGTACAGTATGTTGGCTTGCAATATAGTTATTAAATTGGAGAGCCTAGCTTACACAGAATACCATGAGCATACTTGGAGTAAAACTAGGTTTGCTTGGGCCTGTGGCATGCTAACTAAAATCCCCCAACTTAACCAGTATTCTGATTTACGTTAGTAGAGAATGTTGCAGGTGGCATGGGTAGAAATAATGCTGATAACAGTCTGAACATTCTGTATCTTACTAAATGTGTTATGTGAAAGCCTCAATTGAGCAAATGATGGATGACAGACACCAAATTTGTGGTCCCCTCTAGCGATAGCCATTTGTTGTTTATTCGTTCAGTCGCTTCCGACTCTTCATGATTTCGATAGCCATGGAATATGGAAAATTGTGTCTAGCAATGTAAGAGGAGTAAATTATAAAGAGTGTGAATTAACAAATGTAAGATATAAAAGTGGGGAAGGATGTAATAGACCAGAATGACAGTGTTCTGATTTTGCAGAGTGGAGTTAATGAAGAAATGCAAAAAACGTGAAAACATAGGTTTACCTATTAATGAAAGAGCTACATTTATAAGAACTAGGGAGGATCTTGTTTGAGGCACTTACTCAAATTATATTTCTGCCTCGGACTTAGATTTTGTTTATCTGACCATTGCCTTGGTTGCAGCTCTTCCTGTTCTTCAAGGTTACTCCAACTGCCCATTACAGGCTGCCACCTGCTCTTTGAGCAGGGGCCACAAGTCTAGGAGGAACCCCAAGTTGTGCTTAGGTTCCATCTGGGGTCATGTAACTCCATCCAGAGCAAGAGAAGGTCCCCAGAACTGCCCCCCCCAAACTCAAAGCCACTCAATCTTGCTAGGGTTGAGCTGAAGCCTATTGTTTCCCATCCCCATCCAGACCCCCACAGCCTCCAGACACCAAGATAGGACCTCCATGGAATCACTCACACAGCCTGAGGTAGAGATGTGAAGCTTAGTATCATCAGCATACTGATGATATGTCACCCCAAACCGTTGGATGACCTCACCTAGTGGCTTCATGTAGATGTTAAACAGGAGAGGAGAGAGCCCTGAGCTCTGCAGTACCGCACAAAGCAGGAGCCATAGGCTCCTCATCCGTCATCTACACCAGCTGGAACAGACCCCAAAGGAAGAGGAAAACCAGCATAAAACAGTGCCCCCAACCCCCAGAGCTGGTCCAGAAGGATACCATCATTGATGATATTGAAACTGCTGAGAGGTCAAGAAGAGCAAGGATGGACACACCACCTCCCATACCACTTCCATTTCGCTAACACCAGAAGCCATCTAGAAGTATGATCAATGCCATCTTGGTCCCATACACAGATCTGAATCGTGACTCAAAGGGGTCAAGATTTTTTCCATTACTTCCAGAGTTCTCTGGAGCTGCCATGCAACCACCTCCACAACCTTCCCCAAAAAGGGAAGGTTTGAACAGTTGGGTCCAGTGATGGCCTATTGAAGAGGGGATGGATCACCACCTCCTTAAGAGCCAGTGGAACCACCTCTTCTCTCAAAGAGGAATTTACCACTGCCAAAATCCAACCACACGTCACCTCCCAGGAGGCCCTAGCCAACCAGGAGGGACATGGATCTAAAGCAGAGGTGGTTGAGCTAACAGTCTTGAGTTTGTCTAATACTCTCTGCTTTCTTGATGTTACCATTACTTACTAAATTTTGGGGTGTGACCATACAGGCACGTCTGGCCACAATACTTGACTTCCATCAAGTTCAATTCAGTTGGTCTCAGGATCAATCACCATAGGCACCAAAGGAAACTGACAATTGAGCTTGAAGATTATGAATCAGTCTGATTCCATAGTTTCTAATATAAGAGAATATATGTAGTTCAGGGTTGAATTGTGGAGTCCTTGGTGCTCTCTGAGCTTGATTCTTTGTTTGCAGATGTTTCATTACCCCATCATCAGTGTATTTAAAACCACAAGAGCATTTAAAACCACAGGACTTGCCACAGAGACCCAAGAAAACAAGGCAGACAATCATACCACAGACCAGAACATGGAAACAGAACCAACTCAAAGCAGAGGACAGAGCAGCCCTCAAAAACCTGATGTGAGGATCACAATCTTATGGCCCAAACTCAGTAATTACCAACACAAGCCACATGGGATATATGCAATTCTTTATTGGACCAGCATCATGCCACATTAAAGCTGTGAATGGGGTCCCCCCTGATCTTTCTTTAAGCCCTCGGCTCCCTTCTCGTTCCGCCCATTCTCCCAGCCTTCTTCTTTTGTTATTCAATTTCTTTTTTCGCGCCCTCTGTTCTCTTCCAGTCTCTGTGCCTGCATGCGCTGGTGGCTCTATTGTTCGTGGCTTCTCGTGTCCTCTGGACCAGATGTGGTGATGGCTGTCTGTTTTCCTGCGGGCTAGTGCTTCCCCCCCCCCCAGCTTCCCATCGTCTTCTTGCCCCTCCCAGTTCTCCCTTATTTTATCCTGTGTAAGGGTGGAGTATCCAGTCCATTGCTTCTGGATTCTCCATCCTTACACCTGAGAAGGACCAAACCATCACTATCCTCCCAGCAGACAAAGGCTGTACCACTGTAATCACTGGGCACTGGTGATGTTACCTAGTTGGGTAATGAAATGTCTGCAAACATACAACCAAGCTCAGAATGCACCACGGTCTCCATAGTTTCTAATTCGCTGTCCTCATCTTCACTAGACCCAATATTGATTAGAAAATAAAAAGGGAATGCTTAGCATTTTTTGTGCATGGCAAACAGGAGACTCTATCATTTGTATTTCTATGACAGTACCACTTGCAGTTCCAGTCCCACAGTCTTCACTGAAGCAAGCCCAGCAGGCATGGCAGAAGACATTTTTGTTGCCATCTACTATCACAGAGCTTTCCAAACTGTGTGTCGCGACACAAAAGTGTGTCGCCACACACAGTCTGGTGTGTCGCCACACAACCCAGAAGTGCTGATCATCATCAGCACTTCTGGGTTTTCCCGCGGCGACACACCAACGGCGGTGTGCAAAAACTGAAAGCGGCGGCAGCGCTTCCGGGTTTTTGCGCGCTGCCGCAACGGCGGCACTTCTGGGTTTTCCCGCGGCGACATACCAACGGCGGTTGGTGTGTCGCCGCGGGAAAACTTTGGAAAGCCCTGTACTATCAAGTCCTTGGAATTGTACAAGCTTAAGGAAGATGGATGTCAGTTTCTGTTGCCTGCACTAACTTCATAGAGAACAGAAGTTTCATAGATTATCTCAGAAATAGATCACACTCTACTTCAG